>ML439228.1:0-70798 GCA_005239525.1 Nicotiana knightiana
TATATATATATATATATATATATATATATATATAGAGAGAGAGAGAGAGAGAGAGAGAGGGAGAGAGAGAGAGAAAGATGTAGATATAGGTCAAACGTTTTGTTTTTAATATTCAATGATGCATCTGAGTAAGTTATAAGTCGATAAATCAATCTACAAACAGATATATTTGATGATAAATTATATATACTAATTAGGGTCGGGTTTTTTTAGGGATTGATAAACTTTCCAGTACCTGGCCTACCATATTGGCCATTTCCCCGCTAGTGATGTTGTTTGGCACATATGCTTCACTCAACACTTTCAACAAAGCATTTCTGTGAGTTTCAGAATTCTGTAGCAAAGAGAGGATGGATATCTATGCCGGTGTCTTGTTCAGCTGGTCGATGACTGAATACTCCTTAGTCTGTACCTTTCTCCAAAGGTCACCGGGACCTGTTTCGATAAGGGGAGGCCGGTTGGCAGCCTGCTTGCTTGATTCGGCCAGATGCTCAGGGGTGTAGACCCTACCAGTTCTCGCCATACCATGTGTTGCGACAGCCTCCTCGGACCTGACCTTGCCTTTCCTTCTCGCCTCGGCTGTATAGTCCCAAGGGATAGCGTTTGAATAGAAGGGTGGCGTGGTTGACATTGCCACCGGAATTGGTGCGGCCATCCTTACTTCAAACGGAATGTGTGTTCGGGATGGAAAGACTGCAACCTCGAATGGTGCCAGTGCATTTGCTGTAGATACAAACTCAACTTCAATTGGCACTGGTGACTTTGTAGGTGGCGCTGGCGGTGTATTGCTTTGGAGGGCGGCGATCAAAATTGGGACGAGGTCTAGGAAAGTTTTGGCGTGCAGGGGGGGATTGGTAATGGGATGGCTGGGAATTATAAGTGTGGTAGACAGGAGCAGGTTGTGAGTATCTGGGTGAAGCAGGTTGATATGTGGGTGGTGGAGATTTTTAGGTGGGCGGTGGAGCTTGGTAGGAAGGTGGTAGAGCTTGGTAATTCGGGGTTGGCTGGTATGTGAGTGGAGGTGTTGGATAAGTTTGGTATTTGAGTAGGGACTTGGCTCTTTGTGCAACCATTACGGCTCCCATATCTCTCTTCTTAAACACACCACCGGACTGTAAAGCCTTGTTAGTGGCTTGCAGGGCTTCAAAATTTGTAACCATACCGCTTTTAATACCTTCTTCAATCCGCTCACCCAATTTGATGATGTCGGAGAACTTGTGGCCTTCAACCATCATCAATCATTCATAATATTGCGGGTCCTGAGCCCGGACAAAGAACTTGTTCATCTACTCTTCCTCTAGAGCAGGTCTAACTTTAGCGGCTTCGGACCTCCAGCGAGTAGCATACTCGCGAAAGGTTTATGTGGGTTTATTTTTCAAATTTTGAATGTAGAACACATCTGGTGCATTCTTTGTGTTGAATCTAAACCTGTCCATAAAGTCAGACGCCATGCTTACCCAGTTTGACCATTTCTTGGGGTCTTGGCTGATGTACCAAGATACTGCGTCTCCCTTCAAACTCCTCATGAACAACTTCATGCGGATTCTTTCATCCTTCCCAACGCCAACCAACTTTTCGCAATAGGTCCTCAGATGGACTCTCGTATCACCAGTACCGTCAAACATTTCAAACTTTGGAGGTTTGTACCCCTCGGGCAGTTTGACATCAGGTTGTATACAAAGGTCTTCATAATTCAAACCTTCAATTCCCTTGGTTCCTTCAACACCCTGGACTCGGTTGGTCAGTTTCTTAAGCTCCTCGACCAAGTTCTTGATAAGTAAGTCCTTTCCATCAGACTCGGATGCCTGTGAGATAGGCGGAGTGGAGTGGGTCACGGTTTCCACATAGATGAGATTGTTATAGGTGTGGAAATGGTCCTTTGTGGGGTTTTGAGGTTCTGGGATGAGTAATGGACTGTTATTTGAGGTGTGGCAAGCATTGCACTGCGTCGGGAGAGTTTGGTTCTTTGGGGGAGTGGCGTGATGGTGAGGTGCGGGATGATTTTGCTGTCTTGGGATATTTTGTGGAGGTGCGGGGTTTTGAGCATTTGGAAGGTTGACGTCGGGGACGTTGAGGGAAAATGACAGGTTGGCCAGATTCCGGACTTGATCAAGTTCTTCCTGAAACTTCAGCAATTTCTGTTCAAGTGGTGACATGTTCTCATGCAGGACCCGAATACCTTGGCCATCAGTAGCCTCTACTCGTTCAATCATATTCTCCTTTCTAGTGCCGCTGGACTCTTCCATCTTACTTTTGCCTTTGTCTTTGCCCTTAGGAGGACTAGGAGAAGGAGTAGGTAGAGGGCCCTTGGATTTTGTGCGATAGGCTGATGATGCCAGAACGCACGAACTAACCTTTGGGGAGGGTAATAATAAAGAAAAAAAAAGAAATAAAAACAAAAAGGTAACCAAGTTAGTGAGGATTATGAAAAAGAATATTGCGGTATTTAAACACATAATGCAGAAATGTAAAGTGCGTCCTAAGTTGGGTACCTTTTTGTGCCCGAGGTAGGCCTACCGACAAATTGATTTGGAGAACTTAAAATGCTAAATGCCTCATTTTATTGATAAGAAAAATAGACAAATCCCAAAACGATAGACGAAAAATAAAAGTCATTAATGGACATTGGCCTTATTACAGTGATAGAGAAAAATAAAAACACTCATATCTACTTGGTCCTAGAAGGACCTTCCCCCAGACTCGGCATTCTTGCTTTCCTCGTACAGTTTTCCCAGCTCGCGAAGTCCCAGCAACAAATAGGTTCTTGCTAGATATCCTTCTTCAGCTCCCTCAACCTTTTGACAATTCTCAACTCTTTTGATGAACTTCTCTTCCAGCTCGACAGATCCTCCCACCAACTTAACAACCTTGGGTGGATATTGGAGACCATGCCAAATCTGAGGACTTCGTGCCTCATTTTTCTGCAAAGCAAATAAGGTTAGGCCCTTACCTCCACCGGACTCGACTATTTAACGTCAATAATTAGCAGGAAGCATTTAGTTCTCCAAATAAATGTACAGAACATGAGGGCGTCCGTTTGGGTTTAAGGAAACCCGGTGGACTTTTGGATAAGGCTATCTTAAAAGCTATCGTGCGGACGACACTTTAGCTCGACTAGGTTTGACCATGATGCATGCAACAGTGCAACAGAGTAAGGTTTCTATGGGGTTTTAGACCGGTACCCTTGAGCGTACAACTCAAGGGGGAAAGGCACGAAACCGTCGACTGCACCGCTGATCGACTAGTTTTACCGCAAATAAGCCTTTCCGAATTTAGTGGGTAATAATATAGGAAGAGCGCAACCACTCATCAAGCATTGCTATAGTATTTTGTTTGGCACGAGTGGAGTATGAATGTTGAGCATGATTATGCAATAATAATTATTAAAACAAGTTGTCACGTATTTGCACGTTAAAGAAAGCGGTAAAAACAAAATTAATGATTTAAAGCAGTTACAAAAGAAAACAAAGAGACATGTTCGTTTCTTCTTTGAGGAAAAGTAAATGCCTGAAGTAAACAATTAATTGCATGTAAAGGGAAGAGGAAGGGGTGCAAGTATTTAAACAAAAATAAGGGCACAAATTCACGAAATAATTTGAAATGGTAAAAGCCTGGATATCCCCAGCAGAGTTGCCATGTTGTCGCGCCCCCCTTTTTCCCAAAAGCTCCTTTCGGGGCCGGTTGAAAGGGTTTATGACATTGGTTGATACAACTCGTTCCTTTTGGTAAAGGGGTTTGCATATTTTGAAGAGTGGCCACCTAACGATTTTAACGGTGCGTTAGGGCACCTAAGGGGTTCAATTACAACTACGTTACTAACCAAAGATTGGGTAAGGGCTTGAAATTATCCTAAGGGGAAGGTGTTAGGCACCCCTCAGGATCCACAAGTGTGGTTCCCGACCAAATGGTTTCTGTGAATTTGTACGGCTTAGCAAACAAACAAATAAAGGCTCAAATAAGAGGGGATTTAAGTCTTAAGAATGCAGATGTTTGAAAACAGTAAAGAAGATTAGATTTTGAAAGGATTAAGATCTAAGCATATAAAAGGTATCACAGGTTTATAATAATATGGATAACATCAATGCAATACCCGGTAATCACTCCTCGAAGGGGGGCTACACGTGATATTAGCGCACTGGTCATCATATCCATATTCTACCCTTTCCCACCCCGTGAAAGTAACTAAATCGAATGTTGGTCTCGACCTCTATTGCATGTTGTTACCCGTCCTTTCCTATCAGTCCCGAGGAAATTAGGACTCCTATCCTAAAGGAGATGCTAGGCAGACCCTCGGGTTTTAAAGGTGAAAATGCTAAGGCGGCATATAATAAACAAGTAGGACTGCAGATAAGGGAAAGCATGGAAAGCAGATAAAGGCTCAAGTATTCCTCCACACACAGTACACATAAACAGCATGTCTCATACACAACTAAGGTCCATATTAATTCAGAATCCTAAAGCATGGTATCTAGGTGATTTAAAAATATCAAAGAAACAAGCTTTTTGTTTCATAACTCAGAGAGGAAGTCCTAATCAGTCTTGCCTACTGATTTTAGCATGCTGACAGTTGAACACTAATCACAAAGGACAGTTCTGGTTTTGTTTCTTTATGGCTAATTACCTAAGACTTGCCTAGGTGTAAAATAACATGCAGCAGTAGTTAGACTAGGTGTTGTTAAGAGAGTATGAATGAAATCCTAAGGCATGGTATCTAATGCACAGGTAGGGATGCAGAATACAGAATCCTAAGCAGGATGTCTAAATGCACAATAATTACAGCATTAAGCACGATTTCAGAATATGCAAGGGTGGCAGTTTATTTTAGTGTCGTTTATCCTAAACAGGATCTCTAAGTGCGCATAGCAATATGAAACATGATTGCAGAAGATACCAATTATTAACATTATTTACCCTATCATAGATTTTTTCTAAGTGATGAATGACAGTACTGAAACAAGATGCTGAAACAGTGTTCATAAAGCCCAAATAACATGATTACATGATATGCTTTGCACATATTGATCCTAAATATGATTCTATTGCGCAAATAAGGAATGTAAACCTAATAGCATGGTTTCTACCCTTTAATATTTATAACATGCATAACTACCCTTTTCCCTTTGCATTATCCATCCCCAGTAGTTGTTTACAAATAGTTATTACAGGCCATTTGTATAAATTACATAACAAGAAATAAGAAAACAAGAAGTTAACTATAGGGAGCCTTCATAATAGGCCCAAATCTCCAGGTCCTCAATGCCAAGTGTTGCTTCACAACCTTTCTCATAATTCGGGTGTATCAGAGTTCCCTAAGGACCTCAAGGGCTCCCGGGCAGTGCTCACACCCAAATTTCATAGCCAAGATAGAGTAAGTGCAGTGTGGAAAAGCCAGCTCTTGTGTGTCAAAGTTCAGAGGGAGCTCAAGGGTCCCAAGGCAATGCTCACACAAAAGGGGAAGAACCTAAGGGGGTCTAAGAGTATAGTGAGAGTGCTTGACATAGTTTTGAGGAGATTAAGTAGGAAAACGGTTTTGAAATAGTTTTGAAAAAGAGGAGAGACTTAGTGAAAATAGTTTTTTCATAACAAAAGGTTTAACTGATGAAAACAGTTAGAAAGAACACCATTCTCAAAAAAAGTTCAGCATCACACAATAGGACCAAGAATGGTCCAATAATCACAAGGAGGGGTATGGGACTTGAGGGACAAATACAGAGCAAGTAAGGGTAAGCATGTAGCAGGCAGAAACACATATAAGCATACAATCTGAAGCTCCTAAGGGTTCAGAGGATCAGGGGTACAGTAAAGTACCAGATAATATTAACATATCAACACCAAACTACTAAGACTATGATCACTAATGTACCAATCATAGGCATGGGGATTCACATAAGAAACAGGTGCTAAGTATACAGAAATATGTTGGTCATTGACAAGTAAAGCATAACTTAACAGGTAGAGGGGATTCAGGATCTTAGTTACATGTTGAACAACATAATAGTAAATAGAGCAGATTAGAAACACAATAAATTGCAACAGTAATAGAAACATGTTGGTTTGAGGACTAAAATCTGAATTAGAACATACCAATGAAGTGAAGAAAGCAGAAACACAAAGCAGAAATAGGAGAGGCACAGTAGTTAGCCTTGGCTTGCAGCCGACTAACTTAGAATAGTAGCAAGTAGCACAGAAGAGAGAACAGAGAGCAAGTTTTAGTTGTGAGAGAGAGAGTTGAACAGATTAGTTGTTCCGTTTCTCTGTGTGTGCTGAATGAATAGAGTATATATATATAGCTTGAAAGTTGGGTGGAAAATAAGGTAAAAAATCAGAATTAACCAGTGATTGTGGGACTGAGTATCAATCAGTACGCAATCAGTACGAGTATCCCCATAATTAAGGGAATTATTCAAATAATGGGTAACAAAATAAGGAAAGAGGCCATGCATAGCTTAAAAGAATATTCAGACAGTGTAAGTATAGCAGGTAATTAGGTATCCCTTAATTGAAAGGGTTAAACCCAAACGGCTAGTAGGTAAAAAAAATTAAGGAAAGTGCTTATGCATATAAGGAAACAATTTCAACCCAATTCAAGTAAGCAATTAGGACTAGGTTCAGAAGATATCAATTAAGGAAATAATAATCACTTAACAACCAATCAATTATGTAACAAGGTAATAAAATAAAGTCGGAAGTCAGTAAGAACATCTCATAAGAAATCATTAAAGCTTTTCAAATTTCAAGGAATCAAGGGGTGCAAACAAAGTAAAGTTGCAGAGAGTTAAGGATTTGAACAGGAACAAAAATCAATTAGGAAAATAATAGGCAAGAAAAAGCATAGCAAGGTAAAGAATCACACAGAGTCAGGGATTCGAGGCTAGCACACAATTAAACGAGCAGGGAGAATTAAAGAGTCAAAACCCTAGTGACTATAGTAGCAAAATCACACAGGTTTAGAGACAAAGCAGTAACACTAAAGGGATTAAACGGGACGAACACTATACAAGGAGAAGAAAACATAATCAGAAACCCTAATGAGAAAAACAGGGTAAAATCACAGAGAACCTAAACATTTAAGAGAAATAGGAGTTTATGCATTTAAACGAACATATCAGCCACAGATAGACTTAGAATTTAGGGAAAACTAAGGTTTTCAGTAAAATAAGTTAAAATGAAAGAAAACTTCGAATAAATCGTTGAGTCATAGAAAGAAACACAGAATGATATTAAAAGCGGAAGAAAAATCATTTTTTGAAAGAGGGGTATGAAACCCTAATTTTGAAATGAAAGATCGTTTAGAAATAGGAAGGTTTTTCGAAGGAAATATGTAAAATTTTCATATCATACACAGATCTAAGACAGATCTAAAAGAAATAGGAAAATATTAGGAGTTAGGGTTTCAGAGAACCCAGAGAAACAAGAAAACCTTAAAGATGTCACCGACTTTTAGCCGGAAAAGTCATGGATCTTACTCAGACGGCCGGAGGTGGCCGAAAAATGGCATGAGGGACCATGGGAGGAGTTGAACCGCTCCAGGTTCACCTGAGGGCCTCAGGGTAGCATCAAACCGGCATGGGGTGAAGCAGGGGCCCGAAGATGATGAGAGGACATAACTTCCGGCAAGGGGGGTAGCTGGAGGAGATGAATAGACTTCATCAGAGAAGAGGAGACGAGGGGGTTCTAGAGAGAACCAAAGATAGAGAGAGAATAGAGAGATGAATGAGAGGGGAGTGAATGAGGGGAGGAGGGTAGTCGTTAGGGGTTAATTAAGGAAGGGGGGTTTTGGGGCCGTTGATCAAGATTGATCAACGGCCAGGATTCACTCAGACGTTGGGGTGAAATTAGGCAAGAATTGACATTAAAAGTGGCTATTAGTTAAATACCCATTAAAAATAGATAAATAATTAATTAAAAATAGCTAATAATTATATAAAATGAAATTAATGCTAAATAAATAAAATTAAGGTAATTGATTAATATAAAAATATATATATAATGAATAATTATTGATTTAAATGGTATAAAATGTACAATTAGGCCATAATTACAAAATTATTGTAATTATGGTCAAATAATGCCAAATTGGCTAATTTGTGAAATAATTAAATCCTAATAGGATTAAAAATTATATATTGAGCTGTGAAATATTTTGAAATTATTTATAATACAATTTATGAATAATTATTGAATATAAAAATAATGAATAAATTGGAAAAGAATTTAATAAAAATATGAAAAATTACGAAAAAGTTATTGTAAAGAGTGATTTTGAAGGTATATATGCAAATTTTAAAATAGTTTGAGGAAAAATTGGGTATGAACATGTGTGTGTCTATATATATATATATATATATATATATATATACTTTGATAGTCGTATATATATATAAGAATACGAAGCGCTAGGAACGCAGGGTCGGGTTCTTTTAGGGATTGATAGATTTCAAAATTGATTCATCGACTTATAACTTATATAGATGCATCGATGAATATTAAAAATAAAATGTTTTGACATATATCGATTAATATAAAAAATAAAATGTCTCGACCTAAAATAGAATAATATTATATTGGTTTATCAATTGATTAATTATTCGTACGTAATAATGTATAAGATTGATCATCAATTACAATATAGTGTATGTGTGTGTGAAATTACTCATATACTTAAATATAACTTAAAAGTTTTACTTACATAGATGCTATTAAAATCTATTAAAAGTAATTACCTAGTTAATATATATTTTTGTAAAGATTATGTTTATAGTTTATAATTATTTATAATAATTGTATAGTTAAATAAAATAAATGTTTATAGTTAATAATAATTTTTTATAGTTTATAATAATTTTTTTATATATTATAATATTTTAAGAAATAAAAACAAAAACAAATCTAGTTTTTTTATTTAAAAAATCGACCAAAATTACCGACCAACGTTGGTCGGTAATTCTGAAATACAGAATTAAATAACGGGTTTCCCCCCATTTCTCTTATTTTCTTCCCCCAAATTTCCCTAACTCTTCGCTCAATACCTTCCCCTCCCCGTCTCTATTTCCCTCACACAAATCCAATTCCCCACCCCGCGTAGCCACCGCTCGTCGCCTGTCGTCGCCGTCGCCATCACCGGAGCTGCCACTGCTACTGTACTGCCACCCCTCTCCTTCTCCGCCTAAAAATTTTAGGTTTGAATTACAACCCATTTCTTTGTTATTTCTAGGTTTTGTTTCAATTATTTGAACATTGTATTTTACTGTTTCAAATAGTGTTTTAATTATCTGAACATTTTATTTTGTTGAGGACTAAGGTTTAGGTCTTGTTTTAATTAGTTTTTGTTAATTAATTTTATTAACTAATTAGTTTAATTAGTCTTGAATAGTTTAGTTAGCTTTGAATTATACTTTGTATTGTCTTTAATAGTTTAGTTAGAATCTAGGGTTTAGGATTTGTTCTTATGAATCGAATTGAACTTTTTGGATATGAATTGAAATTTTAGGATATGAATTAAACTTTTAGGATATGAATCGGACCTTTTGGATATGAATTGATTTTTTAGTTTATGAATTGAACTTTAGGATATGAATTGGACCTTTTGGATATGAATTGAACATTTAGTTTATGAATTGAACTTTTAGTTTATAAATTGAAATTTTAGGATATGAATTGAACTTTTAGGATATGAATTGGACCTTTTGGATATGAATTGAACTTTTTAGTTTATGAATTGAACTTTTTGGATATGAATTGAACTTTTAGTTTATGAATTGAACATTTAGTTTATAAATTGAAATTTTAGGTTATGAATTGAACTTTTAGTTTATGAATTGAACTTTTAGGATATAAATTGGACTTTTAGTTTATAAATTGAATTTTAGTTTATAAATTGAAATTTTAGGATATGAATTGAATTTTTAGGATATGAATTGAACTTTTAGGATATGAATTGGACCTTTTGGATATGAATTGAATTTTTAGTTTATTAATTGAACTTTTTGGATATGAATTAAACTTTTAGTTTATGAATTGAACTTTTAGTTTATAAATTGAAATTTTAGGATATGAATTGAACTTTTAGTTTATGAATTGAACTTTTAGGATATGAATTGGACTTTTAGTTTATAAATTGAACTTTTAGTTTATAAATTGAACTTTTAGGATATGAATTAACTAAATTAATTTGTTCTTGTTTTATTTGTATAGATAGAACATCGTACTTGGATGTACAATAGGAATTATCCTAATCGGCGGGGATTGGGAGGATTTTGTAGAAGGGGTTCATGACCTTATTAGACATGCAATGTCACTTCCACCCTACCAAAGTGAAGGAGCAATTAGGTGCCCTTGTGTCGGGTGCGACTGTATGAAGTTTGAAAAATCGGAGGAAGTTAAGCTTCATCTTTATAGGAAAAGGTTTATAGAGAATTACTTTGTGTGGATTAATCATGGAGAGATCGATGGTAGTCGTGGGATATTTCATAACATGGTTGTTGGTGAAAGTAGTAGGTCGGTGAGGAATACAAATCTTGATTCCAGAATTCAGGATATAGTTGCGGATGCTTTTGGGATGCACTTTGGGGGTGGGCGCAATGAAAATGTTGAATAAACTCATAATGATGACGCAAAAGGTTTTTATGAACGGTTAGAGGAAGCTAGTCGTCCACTATGTGAAGGAAGTCCGCACTCTGAGTTGTCTATTGCAGTTAGATTACTAAGTATCAAATCTGATTGGAATATTTCTCAGGAAGTCATGGACTCTTTTATTGACCTTATGAGTGAACTAGTTGACCCTAGTATCAACTTACCTGGTGATTTCTATAAGGCAAAGAGATTGGTTTATAAGTTAGGACTTTCGTCAACGAGAATTGATTGTGTCACGACCCGATATCCCACCGTCGGGACCAGGATGGCGTCTAACTTTGAACCCGCTAGACAAGTAAACGTTCTGATTAACATGTTTATTTCCTTATTATGAGGCATTTAAAGAAAAAGCGATAAGTTATAACGAGTATAAATAACCATGCGGAAGCTATGAAATATAACATCTTCAAGTATCTGATACTACAAAATCCTTAGTAACACCCCAGAACTGGCACCACAAATCCACGGACTGTCTAAGAATACTAAAAACAAAGTTTGAATAAACAATACAACTGTCTCAGAAATACAAGAGAAGACAAAAAGAAAAAGGAATGAGATACGAGGTGACGCCAAGGCCTGCGGTCGCCTGCAGGACTACCTCAGTGTCGCCTGTGGACTGAAGGATACTCCCTCGATCACTGTCCATCGGGTCCGGTACCGTAATCTGCATAACATAAAAAAGTGCAGGTGTAGCATCAGTACAACCGACCCAATGTACTGAGTAAGTGCTGAGCCTAACCTCGGCGAAGTAGTGACGAGGCTAGGACACGACAAATAATAATCACATGTGCAATTCAATAATATACAACAGAAATAACGGTAGAAAGTAAAACAGTTAAATACAAATACGGGGAAAACATGTCGGGGTACAAAGGGGAAAACACTTATTGAGTAACAGAACATGACAACTGTCTAATATCAAAATAACAACAGAGAACAAACCAGTGCACGGCATCACCCTTCGTGCTTTACTCTTGTTCTCACCAAAACAAGTGCACGGCATCACCTTTCCTGCTTTACTCTCGTTCTCACCAAACCAAGTGCACGACATCACCCTTCCTGCTTTTACCTCACAATATCATGGCACGACATTATCCTTCGTGCATTATCTCTCATATCATGGCACGACATCACCCTTCGTGCTTCTAAAAATATAAAATCATGGCACGGAATCACCCTTCGTGCTTTACACTCTCTTCCTCACCCAAACAATAACCAGAACAACGATTTGGCAAGGAAGGACCACAATACAAACCATATTTTACAACATCCCGGCAAGGGAACAATAACAGAAATATCACCATCCCGGCAAGGGACACAACTATAACCAATCTCACTGAATGTACAACATAACCAAATAATCCTCAACCGGACAACTAATCAACAGTGTTCACAACCAAGTATTTCCAACAATTTTATAATCTCCGAAATGAAATCTACTTCATAACACAGTGGATATCCAAGAAAAACACATATACCATAAGATATGACTCACGGGCATGCTTGAAAACAAGGTATAGGTACTCGTCACCTCACCTATACATTGAACATGATAATAACACATAGCACGAATGANTCAAACACTTACCTCGGCTCCAAGAATGCAAATCAAGCCTCTAGCACCACTTTTCCTTTCGAACACGACTCCGAAACGATAGTATCTAAACATAATCGACTCAATAATATCAATAATTACTCAACAATTCAATTCCAAAGAGTAATTATAGGTTTTCCAACATTCTTCCCAAACAACAAACAACAACAACTACCTAGTAAAGTGCTACAAAGTGGGGTCTGGGGAGGGTAATCTGTACACAGACCTTACCCCCATCCCGAAAGGGCAGAGAGGTTTTTTTTAATAGACCCTCGGCTCAGGAGGACGGGGATAAACACAAAAAGACAATACATTAGTAACTTCCAATAGAAAGTAACGGCATAAACAAAAAAACATGAAAGTAATAACATAAACATAAAAGCCATCAAATAAGTGACAAGAAATACCATTAGCCAGTATCTAAGGGAAGAGAACGCTCAACCTAGACCGCAAGCCCTCTAAGGTCAATCATATCCAAAACCCGCCCTACCCCGGGACTGAAGAATGAAAAGCTCTACTACCCCCTATCCTACAACCCTGATACTTGACCTCCGGACCTTCCTATCAAGATCCATGTCCTCGGAAATCTGCAGTCTCGCCATGTCCTGCCTAATCACCTCTCCCCAATACTTCTTCAGTCGCCCTCTACCTCTCCTCAAACCCACCGCCGCCAACCCTCACACCTCCTCATCGGGGCATCAAGACTCCTTCTTCGCACGTGACCGAACCATCTTAGCCTCGCTTCCCACATCTTATCGTCCACCGGCGTCACGCCCACCTTCTCCTGAATATCTACATTCCTAATCCTATCTATCATAGTGTGCCCACACATCCACCTAAGCATTCTCATTTCTGCTACCTTCATCATCTGAATATGGGAGTTCTTAATCGGCCAACACTCTGCCCCGTACAACATGGACGGTCTAACCACAGCTCTATAAAACTTACCTTTAAGTTTCGGTGGCACTTTCTTGTCACACAAGACTCCAGATGCAATCTTCCACTTCGTCCAGCCCGCCCCTATACGGCTGGTGATGTCCTCGTCGATCTCCCCGTCCCCCTGAATCACCGACCCAAGGTACTTAAAGCTACCTCTTTTGGGGATGACCTGAGATCCAAGCCTCACGTCCCCGCCTACCTCACTCGCCTCAGTGCCAAACTTGCACTCCAGATACTCCGTCTTAGACCTACTCAATTTGAAACCCTTAGACTCGAGAGTTTGTCTCCAGACCTCCAGCTTCTAGTTAACACCAGCCCTCATCTCATCAATCAGAACTATGTCATCAGCGAATAACATACACCATGGCACATCCCCTTGGATGTGGTGTGTCAGTGCATCCATCACTAAGGCAAATAGGAATGGGCTAACCGCAGAGCCTTGGTGTAACCCCATAACAACCGGGAAATGCTCTGAGTCGCCTCCCACAGTCCTAACGTTAGTCTTAGCTCCATCATCATGTCCTTGATCGCTCTTATGTAGGCTACCGACACGCCCTTAGCCTCAGGACTTCTCCAGAGCACCTCCCTAGGGACCTTGTCATATGCTTTCTCCAAGTCAATAAACACTATGTGTAGGTCCTTCTTCTTATCTCTGAACTGTTTCACCAACCTCCTAATAAGGTGAATAGCTTCCGTGGTGGATCGACCCGGCATGAACCCAAACCGGTTTTCAGATATCAACATCATCTTCCTCACCCTCGCCTCAACCACCCTCTCCTAGACTTTCAAAGTATGACTTAGTAACTTGATGCCCCTATAGTTGTTACAACATTGGATATCACCTTTGTTCTTGAACAACGGCACCATTGTACTCCATCTCCACTCCTTCGGCATCCTCTTCGTCCTAAAAATAACATTGAACAACCCTGTCAACCACTCTAGGCCTGCTCTATCCACACACTTCCAAAACTCCACCAGAATTTCGTCCGGCCCAGACGCTCTACCCCTACTCATCTTACGCAAAGCCCCCATAACCTCCTCCACCTTAATGCGCCTGTAAAACCCAAAGTCTCGGAGACTCTCCGACTGCCCCAAGACCCCTAACTCTATTTCTCGATCCCCTTCTCGTTGAGAAGACCACGGAAGTATGACTGCCATCTCTGCTTAATCTGAGAATCCCACATCAATACCCGACCATCCTCGTCCTTGATGCACCTCACCTGGTCTAGATCCCGGTCATTCCTCCTCCTCGCTTTAGCTAGCCAAAATAACTTCCTGTCCCCGCCTTTCTCCCCCAATTCCTCGTACATATGCCCAAACGCGGCATTCTTGGCCTCTGTGACCGCCAGCTTCGCCTCCTTCCTCGCCACCTTGTACCTCTCTCTGTTCTCTCTCCACTCCTCCTCACTGGTGCTATCGGCCAACTTTGCATACGCTACCTTCTTCGCCTCCACTTTACCTTGGACTACATCATTCCACCACCAATTGCCTTGATGCCTACCAGAATAACCCTTCGATACCCCTAGCACCTCCCTCGCAGCCTCCCTGACAAAGTTCATCGTCGCTGACCACATAGAGCTTGTGTCTCCACTACTCATCCAAGCTCCCATAGCGGATAACCTCCTCTCTAACTCCTGGACATTATCCTTAGTCAAAGCTCCCCATCTAATCCTCGGACCCCAACATTCTTCCCAAAATTTGAAAATTCGACCCCGGGCCCGCTTGGTCCAAACACGAGGTTCAGACCAAAACCTGATCACCCATTCCCCCACGAGCCCGAATATACAATTTGTTCTGAAATTCGACCCTAAAACAATGTCAAATTCCCAAAATTCGAAAAGCCCTAACTCTACCCAAAACCCTAATTTCTACCTTTAATTCCATGTTTTTAGGCCTAGAATCTAATAATGGTTGATGAAAATGGAAGAAAATGAAAGTTAGAATTACTTACCTATGAAGCTATGGTGGAAGAGATGCTCCAAAATCGCCTAAGAGGGTTGGGGAAGATGAAGTTTGAGAAAAATTGGGTAAATCCCGTAATGGTTCTGTTTTTGGGTATAAAAAAAATGACTGGGCGAAATAAATCAGTGCGTTTGCGGTCCAAGTTCCGCGTTCGCACAGGTTAATTTCTATCCAGCCCCCAGGCCTACGCTAACACTGTGCGTTCGCACCCTATCACCCGCGTTCGCACAGTAACCCCTAACCCCCCCCCCTCTCCCAAGGACCCTCCGCGATCGCATCCTGCTTGGTGCGTTCGCACTGAACAAATTGACCCTGACCCCCAGACCCCACTTTACCCTGTGCGTTCGCACTCCCTTGAGTACGTTCGCATAGGGCATTTACCTGAACACCAGAAAACAACACCCACACCAGATTTTCTAAGGCATTTGCACTTTAACGCCTACCCAACTCACCCGAGCCCTCGGGGCTCAAAATTAAATATACACACAACCTCAAAAACATCCTAAGGACTTAGTCGAGTAATTAAACCACCGAAATAACATCATAAACATCGAATTAAACCTCAAAATCTATAAAAATTCTCAAAACTTCATTAACTTCAATTTTTCCATTTTTAGTCCGAATCACCTCAAACTGGGTCCGTTTCTTACCAAATTTCAAAGGTAGCACAAAATAAATATATTGAACCTGTTCCAGGCTCCGGAACCAAAATATGGGCCCGATAACACAGGTTTCACATCAATTCTCATTTTCAAAAGCCTTTATATTTTTTAGAAAATAATTTTCTTTAAAAATTCATTTCTCGTACTTGGGACCTCGAAATGCGATTCCGGGCATACGCCCGAGTCCCATATTTTTCTACAGACCCTCCGGGACCTTCAAATCACGGTTCCAGGTCCGTTTACCAAAAATGCTGACCAAAGTCAACTTTATTCAAATAATTATTATAAAAATCTTTATTTTATCCATTTTTCACATAACGGCTTCCCGGATACACGCTCAGGCTGCGCACACACATCGAGATGAGATAAAAGGAGGTTTTCACGGCCTCGGAACACAGATTTATCTAAAAATTACACGGGATGACCTTTTGGGTCATCACAATCTCCACCTCTAAAACAACCGTTCGTCCTCGAACGGACATAGAATGGTACCTGAATCGGGGAAAAGATAGGGATATCGGCTCCCCATATCGGACTCGGACTCCCAGGTAGCTGCCTCAACAGGCTGGCCTCTCCACTGAACACGAACCGAAGGATAACTCTTCGATCTCAACTAACGAACCTGCCGAGCTAATATGGCTACCGACTCCTCCTCATAATTCAAATCCTTATCCAATTGGACACCACTGAAGTCAAGCACATGAGATGGATCGGCAATATACCTCCAAAGCATAGATACATGAAACACCGGGTGTACGGATGATAGACTAGGTGGCAAAGCAAGTCTGTAGGCCATCTCTCCCACCTTGTCCAGAATCTCAAATGGACCAATAAACCTAGGGCTCAACGTGCCCTTCTTTCCGAACCTCACCACGCCCTTCATGGGCAACACCAAAAAAAATACCCAGTCTCCAATCATAAATGCCAAATCACGAACTCTGCGATCCGCATAACTCTTCTGCCTGGACTGAGTTGTACGAAGTCTATCCTGAATAATCTTCACTTTATCCAAGTCATCCTAGACTCTGAACCCAACAATTTAGCCTCTTCCGGCTCGAACCGCCCAACTGGCGACCGACACCACCTACCATACAATGCCTCATACGGAGCCATACAAATGCTCGACTGATAGCTGTTGTTGTAGGCAAAATCAGCTAAAGGCAAGAACTAGTCCCATGAACCTCCAAAGTCGATGACACATGCCCGCAACATATCCTCCAAAATCTGAATAGTACACTCGAACTATCCGTCCGTCTGAGGATGAAATGTTGTGCTCAAATCAACCCGTTGTGCACAACTCATGTTGAAATACTCTCCAAAAATGGGAGGTAAACTGAGTACCTCAGTTAGAAATAATAGGCACGGGCACACAATGCAATCGAACAATCTCCCTCATATAGATCTTTGCCAACTTCTCTGAAGAATACGAAACTGATACAGGAATGAAGTGCGATGACTTGGTCAGCCTATCCACAATGACCCACACCGCATCAAAAATCCTCTGATTCCGTGGGAGTCCAACTACGAAATCCATGGTGATACGCTCTCACTTCCACTCGAGAAGCTCAATCTGCTGCATCAAACCACTGGGTCTCTGGTGCTCGTACTTAACCTGCTGACAGTTCAAGAACCGAGCTACGTATGCTACAATATCCTTCTTCATCCTCCGCCACCAATAATGCTGCCCCAAGTCCTGGTACATCTTTGCGGCACCTGGATGAATGGAATACCGGGAACTATGGGCCTCCTACAGTATCAACTCGTGAATGCCATCAACATCAGGTACACAAATCCGATCCTGCATCCTCAAGACACCCTCATCATCAACAATGACCTGCTTGGCACCTCCGTGCCGGACCGTATCTCTAAGAACACATAAATGACGATCATTATACTGCTTGGCCCGGATATGGTCATACAATGTAGAACAGGCCACAACATGGGCCAAAACACTGCCAATCTCAGAAACCTCCAATCTCATGAATCGGTTGGCCAAAGCCTGAACATCCAAAGCAAGCGGTCGCTCTCCGACTGATAAATAAGCAAGACTATCCATATTGGCTAACTTCTGGCTCAAGGCATCGGCCACCACATTGGCCTTCCCCGGATGATATAAGATGGTAATGTCATAGTCCTTCAACAACTCTAACCATCTCCTCTGCCTCATATTCAACTCCTTCTGCTTGAACAGATACTGCAAACTCTTATGATCAGTGAACACCTCACAAGGCACCCCATACAGATAGTGCCTCCAAATCTTCAATGTATGAACAATAGCTGCTAACTCCAAATCATGAACTGGATAGTTCTTCTCATGAACCTTCAACTGAAGTGAAGCATAAGCTATAACCCTACCATCCTGCATCAACACTGCACCAAGTCCAACCCGTGAAGCATCACAATACACGATATATGGCCCTGAACTTGTGGGCAAGACTAACAATGGTGTCGTGGTCAAGGCTGTCTTGAGCTTCTGAAAGTTCGCCTCACACTCATCAGACTACCTGAATTGGGCACCCTTCTGAGTCAATCTGGTCATCGGGGCTGCAATAGATGAAAAGCCCTCCATAAACCGGCGATAATAACTTGTTAAGCCTAAGAAACTCTGAATCTCTGTAGTTGAGGTGGGTCTAGGCCAATCTCTGACTGCTGAAATATTTTTGGGATCCACCTGAATACCCTTTGCCGACACAACATGGCCCAGAAATGCCACCGAACTCAACCAGAACTCACACTTAGAAAATTTGGCATATAACTGACTATCCCTCAGAGTCTGGAGGACAACTCGAAGGTGCTACTCATGCTCCTCTCGGCTACGGGAGTAAATCAAAATATCATCAATAAAAACAATCACAAACGAGTCCAAAAAGAGCCTGAACACTCGGTTCATCAACTCCATAAAAGCAGCGGGGGCATTTGTCAACCCAAAAGACATCACCAAGAACTCATAATGCCCATACCGGGTGCGAAAGGCTGTCTTAGGGACATCAGACGCCCTAATCCTCAACTGATGGTATCCAGATCTCAAGTCAATCTTGGAAAACACTGTAGCACCCTGAAGCTGGTCAAATAAATCATCAATCCTCGGCAAAGGATACTTATTCCTAATAGTAACCTTGTTCAACTGTCGGTAGTCAATACACATCCTCATTGAGCCATCTTTCTTCTTAACAAACAATATTGGGGCACCCCAAGGAGAAACACTAGGCCTGATGAAGCCTTTATCCAACAAATGCTGCAATTGATCCTTCAATTCCTTCAGCTCTGGCGGGGCCATACAATATGGCGGAGTAGAAATGGGCTGAGTGCCCGGAGCCAACTCAATACAAAAGTCAATATCTCTGTTGGGTGGTACATCCGGCAAGTCAGTAGGGAATACCTCTGGGAACTCACTAACCACGGGCACAGACTCCATAGAGGGAACCTCGACACTAGAATCACGAACATAGGCCAAATAGGCCAAACAACCCTTCTCGGCCATACGTCGAGCCTTCATATATGAAATAACTCTACCGGAAGAATGGCTAGGAGTCCCTCTCCACTCCAATAGAGGTACTCCCGGTAAGGCCAAGGTCACTGTCTTGGCATGACAGTCCAAATTAGCATGATAGGGAGATAACCAATCCATCCCCAATATAACATCAAAGTCAACCATATCAAGAAGCAAAAGATCTACATGAGTCTCCAGGCCACCAATAACAACTAATCATGAATGGTCGACTCGATCTATAATAGAATCACACACCGGGGTAGACACATATATAAAAGTACTCAAGGAATCACGGGGCATGCTCAGATAAGGGGAAAAATATGAAGACACATAGGAGAATGTAGACCCCGGATCAAATAAGACGGAAGCATCTCTACTACAAACTGAAACCATACCTGTAATGACTGCATCAGAGGCCTCAGCCTCAGGCCTGACAGGAATAGCATAGCATCGGGGCGGAACCCCTCCAACCTGAACATCTCTGGGTCGACCTACTGCGGGCTGACCTCTACCTCTCATAGCCTGTTCTCCACCTCTAACTGACTGGCCTCCACCTCTGGCACCTCGACCTCCACCCCTAGCTAGCTGAGGGGGTGGGGGTGCACCTGGTGTGGGAATCATAGCACGGGAACCCGGATGCTGAGAACTACCAGAAGCTCGGGGGCAATACCTAGCAATGTGCCCTGGATCACCACAAGAGTAACAAGCCCTCTGCTGCTGAGGCTGCTGGCCCTGAAACTGTCCCTGTCGACAATAATAACCACCCTAGAAGCTCTGAAGCGGCGGTGCATTGATAGGAGCTGATGGTGCACTGCGGGATACCTGAAGTGCCGACTGGAATGTCCTAGGAGGATGACCTCTGCCAAAGGAATCTCTGCCTCCAGATAAGGCACCACTGAATCGACCGGAATGGCGAGGTCTCTTGTTAGGTCCCTGACCACTGCCCTATGATAAGACCATCTCAATACGCCTGGCCACATTGGCCGCCTCCTTGAATGAAATATAAGTACCTGACTCTCTGGCCATCTAGAGTCCAATAGTTTGAGATAGACCCTCAATAAACCTCCTCACCCTCTCACGATCAGTGGGTAGTATCATGATAGCATGTCGGGCTAAAGTAATGAACCTGGTCTCATACTGTGTAACAGTCATAGATCCCTGCTGGAGGCACTCAAACTGCCTCCGAAGATCCTCCCTCTGAGTAACTGGTAGAAACTTCTCCAAGAATAACTCGGAGAACTGAGCCCAAGTCAAAGGCGAAGACCCAACTGGTCTGTTCAAACAGTAGTCCCTCCACCAAGTCTTGGCGATACCAGAAAGACGGAATATAGCAAAATCAACTCCATTGGACTCCACGATGCCCATGTTCTGAAGAACCTCATAACAACTGACCAAGAAATCCTGGGGATCCTCTGATGGTGCACCAGTAAATGTAGTAGAAAATAGCTTGGTGAACCGATCCAACCTCCACAAAGCATAGGAAGACATGGCTGCCCCCTCAACTGCCTGTGCCACAAAACCCGGCTGAGCTGCTCCAGCTGCTTGAGGTGCTGGAGTTTGGAACTGAGGAGCTAGCTGCTCTGGTGTGCGGGTAGTAGGAGTCTGGATCCATCCCCCAACCTGAGAGATGGATTCTATAGTAGGAAGAAGATCAACCTGAGCCACGCTCTCCATAAGGCCCACTAAACGGACTAGAGCATCCTGAAGAACCGGGTGGCAATGAACCCCTCTGGGATCTGAGCTGGTCCGACTGGAACTGCCTAAGCAGGAACCTCACCGACAAATTCTACCTGTGGGTCCTTTACTGGGGATGCTGCTCTGGGCTGAACCCTGGATCTGCCTCGGCCTCTAGCACGGCCTCATCCTCGGCCCCTCGTAGGAGCTGCAATAGGAGGATTGGGTTGCTGATCGGTAGATGAGGAAGCACGCGTTCTCGCCATCTGCGAGAGAATAGAATAGAAAATCAATTAGCATTTAGAATTCAAACTGCACGACAGAGAAGGAGAAATGTGAAGTTATTCCTAACTTTGCAGCCTCTGGGGGATAAGTACAGACGTTTCTGTACCAATCCCTCAGACTCTACCAAGTTTGTCCATGAATTTGTGAGACCTAAGCAACCTAGTGCTCTGATACCAACTTGTCACGACCCGAAATCCCACCGTCAGGACCGTGATGGCGTCTAACGTTGAACCCGTTAGACAAGCCAATGTTCTGATTAACATGTTTATTTACTTATTATTAGGCATTTAAAGAAAAAGCGATAAGTGATAACGAGTATAAATAACCATGCGGAAGCTATGAAATATAACATCTTCAAGTATCTGATACTACAAAATCCTTAGTAACACCCCAGAACTGGCACCACAAATACACGGGCTGTCTAAGAATACTAAAACAAAGTCTGAATAAACAGTACAAATGTCTCAGAAATACAAGAGAAGACAGAAAGAAAAAGGAATGAGATAGGAGGTGACGCCAAGGCCTGCGGTCGCCTGCAGGGCTACCTCAGTGTCGCCTGTGGACTGAAGGATACTCCCTCGTTCACTGTCCATCGGGTCCGGTACCGTAATCTGCACAACATAAAAAAGTGCAGGTGTAGCATCAGTACAACCGACGCCATGTACTGAGTAAGTGTCGAGCCTAACCTCGGCGAAGTAGTGATGAGGCTAGGACACGACAAATAATAAACACCTGTGCAATTCAATAATATACAACATAAATAACGGTAGAAAGTAAAACAGTTAAGTACAAATACAAGGAAAACATGCTGGGGTACAAAGGGGAAAACACTTATTGAGTAACAGAACATGAAAATCATTTAATATAAAATAACAACAGCAAACAAACCAGTGCACGGCATCACCTTTCGTGCTTTACTCTCGTTCTCACCAAAACAAGTGCACGGCATCACCCTTCGTGATTTACTCTCGTTCTCACCAAAACAAGTGCACGACATCACCCTTCGTGCTTTTACCTCACAGTATCATGTCACGACATTATCCTTCGTGCATTATCTCTCATATCATGGCACGACATCACCCTTCGTGCTTTTAAAAATATAAAATCATGGCACGACATCACTCTTCGTGCTTTACACTCTCATCTTCACAATGCAATAATAAATACACGGCATCACCCTTCGTGCTTTACACTCTTCCTCACCCAAACAATAATCAGAATAACGATTTGGCAAGGAAGGACCACAATACAAACCATAATTTTACAACATCCCGGCAAGGGAACAATAACAGAAATATTACCGTCCCGGCAAGGGACACAACTATAACTAATCTCACTGAATGTACAACATAACCAAATAATCCTCAACCGGACAATTAATCAACATTGTTCACAACCAAGTATTTCCAGCAATTTTATAATCTCCGAAATGAAATCTACTTCATAACACATTGGATATCCAAGAAAAACACATATACCATAAGATATGACTCACAGGCATGCTTGACAACAAGGTATAGGTACTCGTCACCTCACCTATACATTGAACATGATAATAACACATAGCACATATGACTCAATACCTATTCCCTCAAGCTAAGGTTAGGCCAAACACTTCCCTCGACTCCAAGAATGCAAATCAAGCCTCTAGCACCGCTTTTCCTTTCGAACTCGACTCTGAAACGATAGTATCTAAACATAATCAACTCAATAATATCAATAATTAATCAACAATTCAATTCCAAAGCCTAATTATAGGTTTCCCAACATTCTTCCCAAAATTCCAAAAATTGACCCTGGGACCGCTTGGTCCAAACACGAGGTTAAGACCAAAACCCGATCACCCATTCCCTCACGAGCCCGAATATACAATTTGTTTTGGAATCCGACCCCAAAACGAGGTCAAATTCCCAAAAATTTGAAAAGCCCTAACTCTACGCAAAACCCCAATTTCTACCCTTTAATTCCATGTTTTTAGGCCTAGAATCTAATAATGGTTGATGAAAATGGAAGAAAATGAAGTTAGAATTACTTACCTATGAAGCTATGGTGGAAGAGATGCTCCAAAATCTCCTAAGAGGGTTGGGGAAGATGAAGTTTGAGAAAAATGGGGTAAATCCTATAATGGTTCTGTTTTTGGGTATTAAAAAAATGACTGGGCGAAATAAAGCAGTGCGTTCGCAGTACAAGCTCCGCGTTTGCACAGGGTAATTTCTATCCAGCCTCCAGGCCTACGCTAACAGTGTGCGTTCACACCCTATCACCCGCGTTCGCACAGTAACCCCCCCCCCCCCCCCCCCCCCCCCCCCCACCAAGGACCTTCCGCGCTCGCATCCTGCTTAGTGCGTTCGCACTGAACAAATTGACCTTGACCCCCAGACCCCACTTTACCCTGTGCGTTCGCACTCCCTTGAGTGTGTTCGCATAGGGAATTTACCTGAACACCAAAAAACAACACCTACACCAGATTTTCTAAGGCATTTGCATTCCGACGCCTACCCGAAACTCACCCGAGCCCTCGGGGCTTAAAGCCAAATATACACACAACCTTAAAAATATCCTACGGACTTATTCGAGTAATTAAAACCCCGAAATAACATCATAAACATCGAATTAAACCTCAAAATCTATAAAAATTCTCAAAACTTCATTAACTTCAAATTTTCCATTTCTAGTCCGAATCACCTCAAACTGAGTCTGTTTCTTACCAAATTTTATAGGTAGCACAAAATAAACTTATTGAACCTGTTCCGTGCTCCGGAACCATAATACGGGCCCGATAACATAGGTTTCATATCAATTCTCATTTTCAAAAACCTTTATATTTTTCAGAAAATAATTTTCTTTAAAAATTTATTTCTCGGACTTGAGACCTCGGAATTCGATTCTGGGCATATGTCCGAGTCCCATATTTTCCTACGGACCCTCCGGGACCGTAAAATCACGGGTCCGGGTCCGTTTACCAAAAATACTTACCAAAGTCAACTTTATTAAAAAATAATTATTATAAAAATCTTCATTTTATCCATTTTTCACATAACGGCTTCCCGGCTACATGCCTGGACTGCGCATGCACATCGAGGTGAGATAAAGGGAGGTTTTCACGGCTTCGAAACACAGATTTAGCTAAAAATTACACGGGATGACCTTTTGGGTCATCACAGATTGTTGTGAAGATGGTTGCATGTTATATTATAAAGATGATGCAACTTTACATAGTTGTAAAATTTGCAAAAAGCCTCGTTTCAAGAGGCTTTCCACGAAAATATGGTCGCTATTAAGGCGATGCATTATTTACCTCTTATACCTAGGTTAAAGAGGTTATATGCGTCGATGAGTTTTGCTCCTCATATGAGATAACACTTTGAAAATAGAAGACCACCTGGTGTTATTTGTCATTGTTCAGATGGAGAAGCTTGGAAGCACTTTGATAGGACATATCCAGATTTTGCTAGTGAACCAAGGAACATTCAGTTAGGTCTGTGTGCGGATGGCTTCACCTCTTTTTCTATATCTGTGACACCATATTCATGTTGGCCTGCCTTTCTTACACCTCATAATCTACCACCCGAGTTGTGTATGACTAGTCCATATATATTCTTAAATTGTATTATCCCCGGTCCACGTAATTCGAAAAGTTTGATTGATGTATATTTGCGTATAAGGTTGCTACCAAACTAACGTGGAGGAATTCATCCGCACTCAGCCAATTGGTGAATCGGGCGAGCCAACCCAACCTTCGGACAAGGATGCTGAAAGAATATGATTGGAGTCTGCTGGCGGTCCAAAATGGGGGAAGGTCTACGGGCTTCCTACTAAAAAGTTCAATTGCTATAAGTGTGGAATGCAAGGAATAAGGACTTCCTCACAAGGCGAGCAACTTAATGGGGAGAGCCTCTCCGCTATGCGGGAGACTGTGACAAAGCTCACATCCGAGCTAGAAGCGGCCAAGGAAAGAGAAAGGGTTAGAGATGCTCAATTCCTTGGCATGCAAACTCATATCAGAAATCTCCTATCTACTGGAGCTTTCCCATTGCCCCAGTCTCGTGAGTCATCGCCAGAGGCTCGACCTGCACGTGAGTCGTTCCTCCCGTCCTCCCCATGATCATTCCTCCCGTGGTCGTTCTTCCGGTCCTCCACTAGACCCTTCTTTATACCGTTTTGTAGATGAAATTTCATCAGACGGTGATGATGAAGTTGTAGAAAACACTCCTTGAATTTTATATACTTTGAACTAGACAAATAGAACCAGTTTTGAACTAGTTGTAATAAGTTTTAACTTGGTTTTGAATTTTTTAGTTCAATTGAACTTTAATTTGTTAGTTTTAATGTATTTATTGATTGGTTGATTTTTGTTGTTGTTGTTGTTGTGTTGTTGTTGTTTTTGTTATATTATATTGCTATTAGGGATTTTGGTATGCCGACAGGTGGTGTAGCTGCCAAAACAGGCATTTTATGCCAAAATTAAAACCCAAAAAACCGACCAAAGGTTGTCGGTTTCTAATCAAAAATATTTTTCTGCACATTAGCGACCAAGGTTGGTCGGTTAAAATAAAAATAAAAATAAAGAATATACAATTACCGACCAAAGTTGGTCGGTTAATGAACAAGGAATACCCAGAATTCAACTTTACCGACCAACTTTGGTTGATTGTTAAATTTTAATGTTAAAAAATATATATATAATTTCATTTACCGACTAACTTTGGTTGGTATTTTTTAAAATTTAATAATTAATAAAATAACATAATTTAGATACGACCAACTTTGGTCGGTAAAATTAAATTATTAAAATATGTTACCAACCAAAGTTGGTCGTTAAGTCCTTTAAATTCTTCAGATGGGCGTTTTAACATACCGACCAACCTTGGTCGGTATACTAAAACGACCACCAAAATAGCGACCAAGCGTGGTTGGACGCGTTTTGGTAGGTAATTTGTCATAACCGACCAACGTTGATCGATTTTTCTGGTCGGTATTTACCGGATTTCTAGTAGTACAAGAGGCTTGCTTAGGTGCAACTTTCCAAATCCGACCTCCCTTGATGTAATAATTGTGAATCCATTTAACCCAAAGTTTATCTTATCTGCAACAAAGGTTCCACAATAATTTACTGATAGTTGCCATGTTCCATATAGCTATATCAAGAATATTGAGACCACCAACACTAGTAGGACAACAAATTTCCCATGCAAGCAATGCTTTCTTTGTCATCTCCACATCTCATGTTCATAAAAATCTCCTGCATGTTGCTTCAATAAACTTTATCACCTTCGCAAGACAAATATTTGTGACCAGTAGATCTGGATTGAGAGAAGTACATTCTTGATCAATTGAATTATGCATGCATAAGAGAGAAACTTAGTTGTCCAACTTGTAATTCTTCCTAATATTCTTTCAATTAATGGTTGATATTGGCTTATTGAAATATTTTTGTACTAAGTTGCACTCCCAAGTATTTGAATGGCATTTTTTCTTTCGTAAAATAAGTATCTCTAGTATATTCCTCTGTGCTTCTTCTTTCACCCATTCAAAATAGATAGAAATCTTCTCCTTATTTGCTACTAGACTTGAAACCTGAGAGAATTTTTGAAAATATTTGTAAAGCATTTGCGTAGATATTAAGTCACCCTACAGAAGAGCAGTAAATCATTTGCAAATCTAAGTTAATTGCTTAAAATTTGAAATTTGAGACGATGTTAATTTATCTATCAGATAAACTTTCAATTTTTACATTAGTATTTTTATTTCATTGTCGCTAATTTAAGTTAAACTAATAGAATTAAATAGGAGGAACGATATTATAACTGTGCCACCTACTTCGTGCAGTTTATTTTAGGTGATGTTTTACGATCATTTTTACTATAAAGGATCAAATTTGGGATAGGTCACATCATACTTAAATTTATTGTAGTATTGATAAATATTTATAGTTTCACAAAATGCATAATCCGAGTTTTGCACTAATATAAGAAATTCAAATATTAGAAAAGAACACACATATATATAAGTAACAAACAAAATCTTAATTCATTTCAAAATTCTAAATATTAGTGAAAATATATACATGACGTAAAAATCATAACTAATTATAAACTCGAAATTGTTAGGAATTTCTAATAATTCAGAAAAGGTAAATAAGAAACAAAATTTTAGTTGGCATCAAACTTGACAATTTTAATTGATTTATTTGATGCTCGATATTGAACGGCCTAAAAGCTTCTTTGTTTCGCATACTTATATGACATTTTTATTCGAAGGATTAAAATAAAACAACTCAAAAAGCATTAGTCCAAAATAAAAAGGAGTTAATAGTACTCCTAAATCTGAATGGAGACGGAAGTTTGACAAAATGTTATTAAACAAAAAAAAAAAAAAAACTCCTAAACCTAAAAGGAGTTAAGCTATTGAAACTTTCCTTGTGTTGAAATTCAATAGTCCTAATTCCTCAATTCAAGTGAATATTTTATTAACAAAAAAGAAACCCTCCTAAACCTAAAATGAGTACAGCGTGGTAAAAACTTTTATAATGTTTAACTGAAAGTACCTAATTAAAAACACTCGAATTAAATAATATAATTTTAAATCAAAGTTTGAAATATTAGAAAAATAATTAATTGATTATTTTTGAATATTAAAAAATAATTAAATTACTTGTTTAAATATTAAAAAAATAATCAAATAACTATTTTGTCCAATATAAATTTTATTTTAAAAGGTACAATGTCTAATCGCCTTTGTACTTTTAATATAGCATATAAATATAAATTTATGATCACAGAAGTGTGGTGCTTAATAGAAAATCCTATTATAATTGTGCTAACCGCTTTGGTACCATTTGCTATTTAAATATATTCTTAAGCTAGGTGATTACTCTCTCTTAGTATTTCGTTTTCCTACCAAATTTATGTATCCTAAACCTACACGGTTCCACCTCATGGCTGACACTAGATTTATTTGGATAAGATTTTTGCTTTCACCAATAAAAAAAAAGAGGACAAGATTTAGCTTAATTGGTTCTAAGTGTACTATGTCTAATATGGAAAGTATTTAATATATTTCTGAATTTTATCTCGTAGTATACTACTTATATAAGTTATTTTTAATACTATATGTGTAGTTATTGTAATAATAGGTTACTTATAATTTTTTATCAACATATCAACTAATACTGATTAAAATGTTTTTATTTCAAAATTATTTTACGTATAATAATTATGTTAATTAATAGATTCTCTTATCCAATGACCGGAAGACAGTGAATAATGAGAAGAAAACGTTAAAATGGAAAGAATGAACCAAAGATGCGTTAAAAATACGCCCATTTCCTTTTTCCTTAGTTTCCTTTTATTTTTCTTGTTAGATTTCCCGCTCTACTTATGTCTTGCAGAATGTACCCATCACGAGCACCGGTTGCCGTTCGATCATCCTCGAATCATGCATTATAGAATCTAACGGACAATAGACGAAAGACCATCATAACTATGATAAAGACATTCACTTTTCACAAAATCCTCGATCCTCCTCTTTTATCATTAGTATAAAGTAGCAGCTAAGCTCCTTGTACTTCGGAAACCCTCCGAAAAGCCGTGAAACTCATTCTTCACTCGTTCCTCACCCTCCTCCTAAATTTTCTTTTAATTTATTTTTCCGGCGAGGTCTTTTAGGGTTCCGGCGAAGGATGGGGTCGGCGTTGTTACCAGATCTTGGGACGCAGATAGTGATTCCAGTTTGCGCCGTCATTGGAATCGTGTTCTCTTTAGTCCAATGGTACCTAGTCTCGCGCGTGAAAGTCTCGTCGGAACGTGGAGCCACTTCTCCGAGCAGCAACAAAAACAAGAATGGATACGGCGACTATCTGATTGAAGAAGAAGAAGGAATCAACGACCACAACGTTGTTGCTAAGTGCGCCGATATACAAAATGCCATATCTGAAGGTGAAATAAGCTCTTACTTTGGATCTCTTTATATCCGTCTCAAATTTAGTTTCACTCCTACTTGTCTATATGTGCTCTTTTTTCAACTCATTTTGCATATATATGATAGAGTGTGAATTTTCGCCTTTGTTTCTATTTTTTCTTATAAATTAATTGATTATGGACCTCCTTGTCCTTGAAGTTATTTTTATTTTTTCACAGTATTCACTTAATGAATTCAACATATTATCGTGATATATCCTACGGCTTTAAGGTTGCTGTGTTCAGCTCTTCGGTGAGCTGGCTCTGACACTAGATCTACCTTAATTTGATTTGATTTTTATCAGCTTGCTTGAATTTCGATAAATTATAGTAGTAATCAAACTCTATTTTGTGCTGTTCAGTGAAGCAACTTTAACTGGGAAACTTTGTGATGCGCTGTCCTTATTAAAGCATAGTGGTTTTTTAAGTTAAGTTGCTTTTTAACTTAAAAAGGGTCAGTTTGGCAGCTCTCTGTTAAACGGGAAGTTATAGGTTTAAGACTCTTTGGCGTATACTACACATGTTTCGGATGTTATTGCTGTTTCAACTATGTTTGTTATTTCTGAATATTTAAAAGTATGCAGCCTTATTTTTAGTCAAAGCTGCATATTTGTTATTTCCTTAACCTGACTTTAGTTTTAGTTGTCCCTAATCATTTTTGTTTCTTGATATTAGTTGTGGTCAGTACTCTTTTCCTTGCACAACTGAACTTAATATATTGCTTGCTGTTTGAGCCTTCATGATTGTCTTGGCACTTTGTCTAAGTGGAACTACTTTGGAAAGTAGAACTGTTAAATGGTCAATTCCTGAAATTTGCAAGCCTTTTAAGCATGCTTCCGTTGTTCGTATTGTCTCGTGTGGTTTCTTGCCGAGGCGGATCTAGGATTTAAACTCTATGGGTTCAACCTTTAAGTTTCATAGTACTGAACCCATTATATTTTTAAAGTTATGAGTTCATAGCTACTATTTGTTGCAATTTTAAAAGATTTTTACATACAAATGTATGCTCTACGTTGAAAGTTATGGGTTCAATTGAGCCCGTTCCTATTATTCTACATCTGCCCCTGGTTTCTTGGTGAGTAGCATAGAACTGCGGTACTTTTCTGGACTACTGCTGTCTATATTATAGTTAGGAGAAACCAATTTGGTTTGTCTAGCTTAAGCATGAAGCCTATCAGAAATTTCTGCATAAAACGCATATTTATTATGTACAATTTTGATAAAATTCAAAATATGCACACACTCAAAAGTCTGTTCCCAATTGACTAGCATATGCAATGATGTAAGTTTAGATATTATACTGCTGTCAAGTTTTTTCCCTTAATGGTTCTATTCTCAACATTTTCGCATTTTTGATCTTGCTTTCCTCACGCACAAGCATGCTTATAAATTAGGTTGTCTAGACTGCATTACATGCTCAGTACCTTTTGTTCTTTAGCACTATCTAATATCTGAAATGATTGCTTATGGCAGGGGCAACATCATTCCTTTTCACTGAATATCAGTATGTGGGTATCTTCATGATTGCTTTTGCAATCCTGATCTTCCTTTTCCTGGGCTCAGTTGAAGGCTTCAGCACTAGCAGCCAGCCATGTACTTACAACAAGGAGAAGAGGTGCAAGCCAGCCCTTGCAACTGCCATCTTCAGCACTGTATCCTTCTTGCTGGGTGCTATCACTTCCGTTATTTCTGGTTTCCTTGGGATGAAAATTGCAACATATGCAAATGCAAGAACAACTTTGGAAGCGAGAAAAGGTGTTGGGAAAGCTTTTATAGTAGCATTCAGGTCTGGTGCAGTGATGGGTTTTCTCCTTGCTGCCAATGGCCTCCTAGTTCTTTACATAACCATTAATCTCTTCAAGCTATACTATGGTGATGACTGGGAGGGTCTTTTTGAGGCAATCACTGGCTATGGGCTTGGTGGATCCTCGATGGCTCTTTTTGGTAGGGTTGGTGGTGGTATTTACACCAAAGCTGCTGATGTTGGTGCTGATCTCGTTGGTAAGGTTGAAAGAAACATTCCAGAAGATGATCCCAGAAATCCTGCTGTAAGTTCAACTTCCCTCTTCTGGTGTATTTTATCTCCTGAAGATATCTTGTGAGTAATAAATTTTCAATGTTTTTGCAGGTGATCGCTGATAACGTTGGGGATAATGTTGGAGACATTGCTGGAATGGGATCTGATCTTTTTGGTTCATATGCTGAATCATCTTGTGCTGCTCTTGTGGTGGCTTCCATCTCGTCTTTTGGAATTGATCATGATTTTACTGCAATGTGTTATCCCCTGCTCATAAGCTCTATGGGAATCCTTGTTTGTTTGATAACTACCCTTTTTGCTACCGACTTTTTTGAAATTAAGGCTGTCAAGGAAATCGAACCAGCATTGAAGAACCAGCTGATTATCTCAACTGCTATTATGACAGTTGGAATTGCAATTGTTACATGGACTTGCCTCCCATCTTCCTTCACCATCTTTAATTTTGGCACTCAGAAGGTTGTTAAGAACTGGTAAGTATCAACTTAACGTTTGGATAATATTATCTATGGAATTTGACACATGTTATCATGTGTTACTGCATGAGAAGTGAGCTGCGCTTTACAATGTACTGTGAGGTTGAATACGTCACAATTTAAATTTCTTGTCCACTGTTTGAATTTCTTTTGCTTGGCTGCTGAATTTACAGCTGTGAGGATGTCTGCTTTCATTTAAGAAATGTGCTTAATAATTAATTGATTGGTCTGATTATGCAGGCAACTCTTTTTATGTGTGGCTGTTGGTCTTTGGGCTGGACTTATAATTGGATTTGTCACTGAGTACTACACAAGCAATGCTTACAGGTAAAAGTAGCAGAGTCTCACCTCATCCTGTGGTGTGTCTGTTATGTTGATAATCTTCATCTTTGTCTTATTTCCCTTTTTCAATTGTCTGTTTGCAGCCCCGTCCAAGATGTAGCCGACTCCTGCAGGACTGGAGCTGCAACGAATGTTATTTTTGGCCTTGCCCTGGGATACAAATCTGTCATTATTCCTATCTTTGCCATTGCGATAGCTATCTTTGTCAGTTTTACTTTTGCTGCCATGTACGGTATTGCCGTTGCTGCTCTTGGAATGTTGAGCACCATTGCAACTGGATTAGCCATTGATGCATATGGACCTATCAGTGATAATGCTGGTGGAATAGCTGAGATGGCTGGCATGAGCCACCGGATCCGTGAAAGAACTGATGCCCTTGATGCAGCTGGAAACACCACTGCTGCAATTGGAAAGGTTTGTAACCCCATCTATCTTGCATTTCATCTTGTGAGTGTTCCTTTTTTTTCTCCTTCTAAATTTTTCTTGTTCATAGTTGTTAACAAGTGGACGGTGCTCAAGTCTGGAGATTAAAATATTGTTATGTGATGCATGTTCTGTCTTTCATTTCTTTAATCTCTTTCTGCCATTGGCTTTTCTTCTTCTGCATTCACTATGGAGGTCTTTTCTGATGTGTCTTCTCCTTTTTATTAACTGTGTATATTCATTTTTTCCCAGGGCTTCGCCATTGGATCCGCCGCACTTGTGTCCCTGGCTCTGTTTGGTGCTTTTGTGAGTCGGGCTGGAATTTCAACAGTTGATGTCTTAACCCCACAGGTGTTTATCGGTTTGATTGTTGGAGCGATGCTTCCCTACTGGTTCTCTGCCATGACCATGAAGAGTGTGGGTAGTGCAGCTCTGAAGATGGTTGAGGAAGTTCGTAGACAGTTTAACACCATTCCTGGTCTCATGGAAGGTCTTGCCAAGCCTGATTATGCCACTTGTGTTAAGATCTCAACTGATGCGTCTATCAAGGAAATGATTCCACCCGGTGCCCTAGTCATGCTTACTCCCCTCATAGTTGGTATTTTCTTTGGAGTGGAGACACTTTCGGGTGTCCTTGCTGGTGCTTTGGTTTCAGGTGTACAGGTATGATTACATTCCTGCTTTAAGATTTTGCAGTTTAGCATTCTGTTTAAGTTGGTTCAGCAGCGTTGTCAAATATGGGTCTTTTTGAAGAATTATATCCAAACTCCTCTCATATGTTTCCATTTTTTACAGATAGCAATATCTGCATCAAACACTGGAGGTGCATGGGACAATGCCAAGAAGTATATTGAGGTATAGAAGACTCATCTCCTTGTGTGTTTTTAAAAAAAAAAAAGTAATTTAGGAGACACTCTTGAGTCCGTTAACTTTGATTTCTGTCAGGCTGGTGCGTCAGAGCATGCAAGGACTCTTGGCCCAAAGGGTTCTGAACCTCACAAGGCTGCTGTTATTGGCGACACAATTGGTGACCCCCTAAAGGACACTTCAGGCCCGTCACTCAACATTTTGATCAAGCTTATGGCAGTTGAGTCGCTCGTATTCGCCCCATTCTTTGCCACTCATGGTGGTCTACTTTTCAAGATCTTTTAGGGCAGGTTGGAGTGTTGCGTAGACTTGTGGCATATCTTTCAGTCAACATCCTTCTCGAATATCCCCAAACACGGGATTTTTAAATTAGTTGCTAGTCAGAACTGGATTTTGGTGACTGATGATGATGATAATTGTCACTGTAAGGAGGGTAGAAGAAAATTGTCAGTCTTGTGGTAAAATAGACCTAAGCTAGTGTATCAACTTTCTTCATACTTCATAGACACTAGTTTCCAATTTTGTCTGTATTGTCATTATCCACGTTTAAGATAATAGACCTATGTTTTGAGCTTTTTTTTTCGCGTCTTAAAGAAAGTAGGTTGTGGTTTCATCATCACATTCATCGATAAATTGTTAGCTTTGTGTTCCCTAGTCTTTCGTCTCTCTCTCGTGAGCTAATATGAATATGTCTCGATTCCAAGGAAATGCTATCTTATGATTTTGTGCCTCTATCGGCATAAGCTTTCTGATTGTGCTGAATTAAAGCAAAATTCTTATCATCTTATGTAAGAGAATTGAGTCATTTTAGTTTGTGTTCAGCAGTCCCTCTCTTTGGTGGGCTTGTAGCTGATTAAGTATGTCAGAAGTTTTTCTTAAATTTTCTTTTATGTTGTTCCACTGGAAGTGCCGATCAGTGTCGTAGGAAATCTCTGTCATCTTCACCCTGCAGATAAGCGACGAGTAGCTCATTTCATAGCAGTAGTAGTATTTTCCGAGGAAAAGAGATTCTGTTAATTCTAAATCAGGAGCCAATATCTAGAAGTGAGCTTGAGACTACTTGATTGGGAAAATGACACTCTATCACCGCTTTCAAAATATATACTATGTTATATATAAAATATTTGTACACTTTCGGTTGTAAATAATTTTTGGCGCGAGAAAACCCCCTACTTGATTCGTGTGATTCTTTTATATGATACAGATCACTGTCACACCTATGTAACCTACCTCCTTTTAATTTCCGGGGCTATTCAAATTGTAAAAATAATGTAGAGTGGTCATTTCTTTATCTACAATTGAAAAATAGTCATAGATAATATCATATGTTCGAAGAAAGTAGAAGAGATGAAAAAAATGGTCTTTCCGTTTCTTTAAATTGGTTGTAAGAATTTAAATCATGTAGTCCCAGTGTGACTTATCATCGCCTAGGTAAGCTATTGACCAACTAAGCTACAGGTTATTAGCAGCCGCTTCTAGCGGTTGATTCCCTCCTAAGGGCCTAAGGCCACGTTCTTGTGCATTACTGTTTTAGTCTAAGTTGTAGTTATTTTTCAATGACTTTTGAGTTTATGAATTTAGTATTCAAATCTTAATACATACCTTAATTCAAATGTATATTCAGATTCAGATGTCTTAATCTAAATACACATCTTGATATTTAGATGTGCATTTAGATTCAGACGTCTTAATCTTAAAAAAAACAAATGAGACCTAAATGTGGCTATTCGTGAATTTCTTCGTAAAAATTGCGCGGGGCACCCTATTTGGTCACCCTCATTTAACCTATACCCGCTTTTTTTAAAACTTTTAACGTGTACCCACTTTTTAAATAACTTCAGCTCCCCTTTCCCTCGCTGAGCTGAAGTTCACCAGTTAATCTGAAGTTCGCCAGTTATAAAGAAAAAACTTCAGCATACGGGGCTGAAGTTCCCCAGTTACAAAGACAAAACTTCACCTCTAGAGCTGAAGTTTCCTAGTTACAAACTTCAGCTCTAGAGCTAAAGTTCCCAAGTTATAAAGACAACAACTTCAGCATACGGGGCTGAAGTTCCCTAGTTACAAAGACAAAACTTCAGCTCTTGAGCTGAAGTTTTGCTTTTGTAAACTGGGGAACTTCAGCCCGTATGCTGAAGTTGTTGTCTTTATAACTTGGGAACTTCAGCCCCGGATGCTGAAGTTCCCCATTTACTAGAGCTGAAGTTTGCAAGCTACTTCATGCCCGTTTACTAGAATGCTGAAGTTTTGCGTGATTGTCTTTGCTACTTCAGCCTTGCATGCTGAAGTTATGCGCAAAAGCGGGTACGGATGTAATTTTTTTTACAAAGCGGGTATAAGTTAAAACGTGACACAAAAAGTGGGTACGGATGCAAAAGCTCCAATTTCTTCCAATCAAATCAAATTAGGAGATAATATAATCTGGGCCTGCCACCAGAGTCCAGACTGATCAGGCCCATATGCATCTGTCTAACCAAACCCAGCTCAACATAAATACAGGGGTGTATTAAATTGCTGCGAAACACAGGATCAGGAGTCTTTTTCTCCTCGTGGGACTGAGGGTGATAAGTTCGATAGACAATCGGACATCAAATTCCTCGTCACTTAGTAAAACCAAACTAGGTCGCTATTAGTGATGACATAGTTTGCTCAATCCTGTCGCATACTGTTCTAGAGCTAGCTTTGACCCTCGCCACTATAAAATTTTTGTCTACTTTCTCTTCATTTTTCGTTCAGCAAAAAAAAAAAAGATCTTGGAAGTTGAGGTAATACCCATTTCATTCTTTACAATTGCTTTGGGGTTCTGAATTTTGATGAAAAATCTGATTTTGATTAATGGGTTTCTGTTAATTTGATTGGATTTGTAGGTTTGCCGCTGAGATTTGAGCATGGGTAATGCTTCTTCAATGTTGACTCAATATGATATTGAGGATGTCCAAGACCATTGCAACCATCTATGTAAATTATTTTTTTACTCATCCATTAGTCTTCTTTTTATTCCTTTTCTTGCACAGCTTACTAATTGAAAAAAAAAAAAAATACAGTTTCACAGCAGGAAATTGTGTCATTGTATCAGAGGTTCTGCCAACTTGATCGGAATTCAAAGGGTTTTATATCAGCTGATGAGTTTATGTCTGTGCCTGAATTCGCGATGAATCCACTCTCTCAGGTTTGCTTTTAAATTTTTATGTTGGTCTTAACTCTTAACTAGTAAATTTGTATGTAATAGGATATTAGTATTGTTCTTGTTTGTCTTGTTGTTATGTTCTCTGTGTTTGATAATGTGAAATGCATCTTTCCAGAGATTGCTTAAGATGGTGGACGGCTTGAATTTCAAGGACTTCGTGGCATTTTTATCAACTTTCAGTGCTAAAGCGAGCATGGCACAGAAAATTGAACGTATGTCATTAAGTCTTACATGTGCTATATTTAGACCTTTTAAATAAGAGGATTGTGTTTAAATAGTGACATCTTAGATTTTCAAATCTGTTAGCTGGAAGCAGATATGCAGCTAGACATACTACTATCCCGGCTAGATGTTTCATAGTATTTACTATTAAGGACATCCGTTAAGATTTTTATAAGATTCTTCCCTATTTTCTTTGGTAAATTGTGCCCACCAATCTGCTCGTATGGTTTAAAGAGAAGATCCATCTGTGCCACTGCATGATTTTATAGTCTTTCGAGGAATTAGGGACTTGTACTAGAGGGTCTAGAGGTGGTAATATACCAGCCATATAGACGAAGTCCTCTTATAGCAACAATTGTACAGATACTTATCTTTTATTGCTGTAGTGTATTTTGAAACAAGAGATTTGTTATTTACCTAATGTAATTTTCATACTTCCTTTTGCCCTTTTATTAGCACTTAGCCACTTACTGACTTCTTCAACTACCATTTTGTCTTAGTTATCTTCAAAGTATATGATTCTGATTGCAACGGCAAGGTAACCTTTGATGACATAATGGAAGTGCTTCGGGATTTAACTGGATCATTCATTTCAGACAAGCAAAGAGAGGTACTTTACATCTTTCTCCTTCCCACTTTCTCGTTTTCATATAGATTTTTATTCACATAAACAACATTAAAAGAGTGCTGTAGTTGTACAAGATGTATGACTTAGCCTCATATCCAAGATAGAAGGATTCGCTTGAATATAAAAGTGTGTCAATATGATTTACATCTTTTATCTTACACCGTATTGATAGAGATATTAGATCTTCATTCTAAAAGATAGTTAACTCCTAAAAGAGTAGTTTGGATAATATGCTAGACTTCATCAACTTCATTTATGGTATGTACAGGCAATCCAAATTTTTTTGTATGAATTGCCCTAAATAATCTTCTATTTTTTATATTGAAAAGCGCATTATGATCTTTAATATCTTGGTTCTTCACTATGATCATTTGCTTGTGCTCACTTTTATTTGAAGGACCATAACTAATAAATCGCTTTGTCAAAAGAGTAACCTCAGAAGTATATAAAATGTGTCAAAAGTGTAAACTGAAAATATCAGTCTCTGAAGTCTTCCCGTTTGTCCCTCTCTTATCTTTAAAGCTATTAGTACTTGTTTCACTGTTGTTACTTGCCTGTCTTCCCTTTTTGAAACCTTTTCTTGCTTAACCCAAGAACCTCGTCTACACCTATGTTTTAACATAGGGGTCTAAGTGAGTGTTCTAATGTAAGGCTTTAGAATGTAGTTAGTAGAATTGTGAACTGCTACTTCCGTAGACTCGACTTCCGTTCTAGCTCGTGACAGGCCAGCTTTCTCTTTAGTAATACCCTGGTTCCTTCTTTAGTAGATCCTGAGTTGTATAGATCTCACTCTTTTCCTTTATATTATTGTCTTATCTGGGGTAGAAGTGGAGGAACAACTCGAAGAAGGCTGGGCAATATATGATAGAGAAAGTAAAAAAATATATGATAAAGAAAGTTTAATAGGAGTAGTTCATGTTGCAAGTAAAGTGCTGCGTGTGAGATGAGCAAATTTGGAGGGTGGTTGTATGCTAATATTTGTTCAAAAGGCCCATTTGAGGATTATTTTTTGTCATACTTAGCAATTCCCATGTTAAGATTCCAACTTTGAATGTCTTTGGCTATCATTGGTTGGTTAACTTCCTCATGATTTGCTGCACCTCTTTGCTAATACAGCACTGACTAAAAGTTTTGAGTATTTCCTTTGTATCTTTTAACATTAGTTAGTCTCTATCCTCGAGTAGAAAACCTTGTACTTTCTGAATCTAATGTGAATTTAGCTTTTTTGTTTATGCAGCCGGGTTGTATCAGTTACCATTTTGTGTAGTTTTTGAATAATTAATCTGACAATTTCCTCGTCTTTGTTTGATCTGGATTGCAGGAAGTGTTGAGCCAGGTCTTGCACGAGGCTGGTTATACAAGGGACTCATTGTTGCTTCTGAATGACTTCATTAAGGTACATTCATGTTTTTAGGGCGTGGAATACAGAACTATAAGTGATTTTTATTTACTATTGGAGGGTGAGCGATATGTTAATGGAAAAGATTGGAAGTATTTTAGAATTAAGAAGACACGGTTCATGTTCCTCGGAAGCATACTGATGTGTGAAATTTTCAAAGATTTACATTGAGAAATGCCGTAATGGTAAATGGTAAGGCCATATCTCAGCGAGTACGCTTCTGGATGCTGTTTCTTCTTATTAAAGTCAAAACACACATGTTTTGAAGCCGCTATCATTTGATTTCAATTTAGTAATTGTGTAATAGTATTATTAAAGTCATCCTTTTCTTTTTAGTACTCAAAATTCTGTCTCCTTATAGCTTTGTACTTGTGTTTTGCTGATGATTTCAGATCCTGGACCACCCTGGTTTGAAGATGGAGGTAGAAGTACCAATTGACTAGTTACACCTGCAATTCCATTTACTATAATTCAGACGTCTCTGTGTACAAGGCAGTCGTGTTATTCTATTTTGTTGAATTGGCGCACCTGCATTCTCCTGCTGTTTTTTTTGTTAAATCTCTTTTTTTTTTCCTTCTTTTGTCCCCCTTTTCTGTCTGTTTGTGGGGCAAGGACAGAAACGGAGAAACCACCGTGTAATTATGATAAAAGCTTTCAAGCTTATTCAGAAGATCTTGAATTTGCATAATTTTCATTTCTCACATACTGTGTATTTTTCCAAGTTGAGTCGAGCAGAGTTTTGCATGCTTCAACCAAGTGTGGTGCATATTGGGCAAGTTCAGTGAGTTGCATATTGTATTCGAACACGCGCCCCGCTGACCACCTCGTAGTCAGCGGGCAGACAATGCTTGGCACAACATTTATAACCACACTGTTCCACCATTTTCAATTTTGTCCCGAGCAAGCATCTAATACCTCAACATCTCAAACACACACATACAATTCCTACCAAAGTCCAAATAGTACTTTATACGTCATAGTTGTCGAAAGCATGTACAACAAGAGCAATCACCCAGTGTAATCCCATAAGTGGGGTCTGAGGAGGGTAGGATGTACGTCACACACAAGGTTTGAAAGAGATGTGGATAGTTGGTGAGTATGTCGCTCCCCTGTCCTGGCATTAGTTTATAATTCAAATCCATCAAATTGTTAATAAGTCTACAGTCTGTCACTATCTCCTCAAGAATGTCTAAGGCATACTTGCGTTCTCAGCTTAGAGCTCAACATGACTACATTGCTCAATAACGTATGACTGCCTGGTTCAAGCTTTACTTGAAGCTATGCGTACGGTTTCAGCAACTGTCAATAGTTAGATCCTACATTAGCCGAAACGATCGAATGAAAGGATTGGTGATTAATTTGAACCAGTTGAAGGTTAGTAAACACTTTAAAATATTTGGTCTCAAATCATTCTGAGAAGTGCCAAAAAGAAAAAAGAATGAGTTATTGCAAAAGCTACTGCCGTCCTAGGTAAGCACTGGCATTAATACCTTCTGCTTATATGCATCCAAAATCTGCCTCTTTCTTTGAATAGAAGAAATCAGTCCTGGCTAATTTCAGCTTCAAGACAATTTCAACTTGTCGTTTACCGGTTTCCACCCCGCTATTATCAGTTATCAATCAGACCTCAACGTTTTCTCATATAATGCTATACACCAGAAATTTTTTGCATTCAAGATTTTGTTAATAATTTGAATAAATTCAGAATATATGTATCAGTACACTTTTAGCATGTCAGGCAACAAGGGAAAATCCCTTGCTTTATACAACAAGGCATACTCACATGATCACTTGGCTGAAAGTTGTTCAACGAATTCTTGTGCAGAAGAAGGTTACAGGAATAAAGAGATTGTGCAGGACGAACAAGTTAAACAACTTGATAAGAGATTGAGAATTCTTGAAGATGAAACAGAATTACTCAAGTTAGCTTTCTATGAGGGTGTGGAAGAAAGAAGGAAGTTAGTATATGCAATTCAAAACCAATTTCAGGCTGTAAACCATTTTCATACCTTCAGATACACAAAGGTATTAAACGATTCTGATGTAAGAAAGGAAAATATGATAAATCTTATTAAAGTTGATTGCTTCTATTGAATTACACATCATTGGCTTATGGTTATGGTATGTTCTTCTTTAATATACAGCGTCAACGACATGGACTCCCGCTGATTCTAGGTGAAAACTCAAATCCAGCAGTTGTCTTCAGAGAACTGAGAGCTTCTGAGGCTGTTTTCCGGGATGCTACTGTATGTCTATGGGACTTCTCAGACAGATGATTCTACCTCTTTTTGAAGATTTGGCGATCATAATTTTAAGTAGATTTTTACTTTGTTTATGGTCAGGTGTAGTGCTGATTCTTTTTCAGGTACCAAACGATTTTTCTTTGCTTCTTTGGTGGCAGTGAGATTTGAACCTATGATTTCTTATCTGCTATGATATCATGTTGAATCATCTGACCATCTAGTTTTACAGCTTAAACTATTATAGAGAGCACGCTTTTATCTACTTAGTTATATTATGTCTCAGCAATTTCTTCAATCATCTGAAATTATATGTACTTTGACTAGAAGCATTATGTTAGAAGAGAAATTGTCACTATCACTAGTCACTTTCCCAGGTCCCTTTTTCTTTTACGCGTTTAAGGACTGTGCTCTTGTACGTTACAGAGAATATAGCAATAAGTTTCAATGAAGAAGCTATTATAGTTGCTACTTGCTACATTGCCAGTGTAAGGATTTTCACTACAAGTAATCAGCAACCATTACTCATCTTTTTCAACTTTTTGAGCAAATGACAAATGAAGATGGAGAGTTTAGATTGGTATAGGAAAATATTTAAGATTCTCACTACTTTAACCATGAGAACTGCCAACAACATTATTGAAGATCAGAAGATACTTATTGCTGTCACAAACACAGAAGAACAAACTTAGAATCCATAGAGAGAAAACCATCCCATAACATAGCAACTCTTAGGCATAGGCTTCAGGATTTTGAAGGAGATAAGCTTCTACAACTTTGAACATAACCGAGACCTTCTCTTTGCCTGCCTTAATTTCCTCTTCGTTGAGCTTGAAATCTCCCACAGTATAGTATGTGCTAGTCACCTTAGATATGGAACCACCATCCGCTGACTGCTCAAACTTCACATCATAACTTATTTTCTCAAGGTTGTCTACCAATCCATCACCTCCAACCAATGTGTATTTATACGTGTATGTCTCCTCGTTAAGCTCATCAACACGATACTTTATGGATTTAAACTTTCCCCATATATGAACCAAAAGAAGAAAAAAACAAGATCATAGTTATCATTTTCTTCAGGAATGTTATTCAACTAAGCAGACTTTTGCACAAAAATAAAGAATAATTTGATGATTGTACCTTCAGGAAAATTGATGGTCTTAATACTTCCAGCACCTCCATCGCCTTGAACTTCAATGCTTTTAATAGCTTGTGGCATCAACTTAGGGATCAACTTATGAGAATCAATAATGGAGGCTTTGAATATTCTTTTGGGGGGGAGTGGGGAAGTGTGTTCCTCAGTGAAGATGGTGACTGCCATTTTTTGGTTCTTAGAAGAAAATAAATGAGTAGGAATTTTTGTAGGGGAGAGCTTCTTGTTTGATACAAAACGAATGGGATATATCAGAGTTTATATAGGTTCGAGTCCTGGGATTATATAAAATTGTGGTCATTTTCATGGCAGGCCAAATATATGCTTTTGCTTGTCTACATTGGTTTCCAGAGTTTGTATAGTTGCTATAGCTGAAGGATCTGTTTGTCCTCTGTTTATATGCTCTTGGTTGGATTTACTTGTTCAAAATGAATTTAGATCTTTATTTGATTTCTTAATTTTGTATACATGAACTAGGAAATGATCCATTCAATTCTTAATGATTTTTATTTTTGGGCCTGTCTTCAAGGTTTCTCTTCTTTCTTTCTTTTTTTCTCTTTTCATAGGGTACACCTAATCCCCACTACACTTTTATCAAGTGAAAACAGAAAATAGTTTGTATTTTATTGTGATACCGAGTCCCTTGATAGATCAGGATTTGGTCATTGAGTGGATAAAGGAATCAATACATAATTGTTTCTTTCTGGTAGAATAATCATCAAATTCGTATGTGTATGTGAGTGTGTCAAGGGGCAAGGACAACCAAGAAATATTTTCAATCTTTAACTCTGTTTATATGACCTAGACTGAAGATAATGGTTATTTTTGTCCATCGATCCAAACCGAATTTACGAAAGATAAACACACACTTGAGAATCTAAAATAGACGTTCACGTCTGTATAGCGTTCAAATACATCTGGATTCAAGTTAAACATCCAAGATCGTTCAAGAAACAATGACTTTTAGATTAACCATGAATTTTACATTTTACATTGAGAAACCAATTAGTGACTATCATCAAGCTAGAAGGAAACGCGGATACATGTTGCAGAGTACAAATAAGAGCGGGAACTAAATTTCTCCACGGTAACCTCCAGACCCGAAGTAGTCTCTTCTTGAATTGGCACGCTCTTTTGGTGCTCTAGCTTGGGGCAGTCACGGATACGATGACCAAGCCCACCACAATATGCACAACCCTTTACTCCACTCGCATTCGTTGATTGCCTGAACATCGTCCATGGGGTCATTGAGCTCCGCTGGGACAGGAGGGATCCTTTGTTTTGCTTCTTGTAACAAGTGTTTTAGATCAAGAAGTGTCGTCTCGCTCTGGTTCTTGTTGATAAAGGTTGTGGCAATTCCTGTTTTTCCACATCTTCCCGTTCGTCCAATCCTATGCACGTAGTTTTCAATTTCAGCAGGCATATCGTAGTTAATTACATGCTGAATATCAGGAAAATTCTAACCCCTTAGAACATCTTTCTTGCCAGATTTAAATGATGCAATTGCATATTCTCTCTCTTCTTGATCCTTGCCTCCATGAATAGCCACAGCTTCAACTCCTTTTAAGAGAAGATATTCATGGATATCATCCACATCAGCCTTATTCTCATAGAAAACCAGAACTGGAGGTGGAGTTTTTTGTAAGCACTCAAGAAGGTAAACAATCTTGGCTTCCTGCTTTACATATTCCACTTCCTGAATTACATCAAGGTTGGCTGCTCCAGCCCTCCCCACATTCACAGTTATTGGTTTAACTAATGCACTTCTTGCAAAATTCTGGGTCTTCGTGGGCATCGTAGCAGAAAATAAAAGGGTTTGTCTTTGAGATTTGAAATGGTCAAACACCTCCCTTATATCATCTTCAAAACCAAGATCGACCAATCTGTCTGCTTCATCCAGTGTCAAGTATCTGCAAAAAACCAACACTATGGAACTTCAGAGACATAGATTATAAGAAAGTAAAGAAAAGAAGCAAATCAACAATCAATGGAGAGATTAATCAAGTTAAATACACACATATTATGCTGTGAGCAAAATGCTCCCACAAACAGTATTCCATCTATATTAGTGTCTGAACTCTCAAAGGCACGGGGTAGATATGGGACAGCACCAAATATTATGCGGAATAGCAAACAACCAGGAAAGAAGCAACAGATGGCAGGGGCGGAGCTACACTTGTGGGTGCGGGTTCCCTGGGAGACACCCGAGTTCGATTCCTCTGAAAGCAGTGTTATATCATTATTTTTGACAATATTTTAGAAAGCACAAACTGAATGAGTAAACGACGGCGTTTTTCCAAACAACTCCAACGACAATTCCTCTAAACTAACATTTTTAATAGCTTTTTTCTTTCTAATAAACAAAAGACAAAACTCTAAACAAAAAGTCAAAAACAGACGTCTTCCAAGAAATCGAAAATCCCAAATAATAAAAAAAAAAAGCTAGGGTTCTGCTGATCTGCTCTGTGACCGTGTGACTCTGTCTTTATTGATCGATTTTTGCTGCTAGTTGCCACCACTTTCTCCCTTACAAGTTAGACCCTTCTTCCTTCTTCAATTCTTTTTTTTGTTGTAAATAGTATGCTTGTGGATAGATTTTCACTTTATTTCCATCCCTTACACTATTTTATTATAGTGGTCTTTACTTTATATACCTATAAAATGCTATGTAAATGAAATTGTAAAGACACACCAAAAGGAAGCAAAATACTCCTTCTTCTATCTTTATTTCTTATTTATATTTTACTAAATTGCTTTTATTTTATAACGCGTTATCCGCACGAAGCTCTAACCAAATCCATTATCTCTAAGTTGTGCTTATTCTCCTCCTCGGATCAAGTATGTTTTTTTTAAAGTTATTCTAAATAATGTTGCTGTGCATATTTTGCATGTAAACTTTACAAGTGCTTTACTCTCATGTAACCATGCTAACTGCTATCTCATGTACATAATATAAGTACAACTATGATTAGCTATACATATTTTATTAAATGATTTCTACTCCAAAAATACTTTACTTAATGTCATAAAGAATCTCACCAGCTTACTCATATGTTTATTGAATTGATTATAATCACTGTTATTTCACGATTATTCTTATATTTATTTTTACAAATTTTTTTTTGTAGTTTTTACTATGTCGACTTTGTCAAAACTTGAACTTGTGGCACTTGATATCACGGGGAAGAATTATTTGTCATGGGTCCTTGATGCTGAAATTCATCTTGACGCTAAAGGTCTTGGAAATACTATTATATAAGGAAATGAAGCATCAAATCAGGATAAAGCGAAAGCCATGATTTTCCTTCGTCATCATCTACATGAAAGGTTAAAAACTGAATATTTAACCGTAAAAGATCTACTTGAATTATGGATTAATTTGAAGGATCGATATGACCACCTAAAACTTACGGTAAGCTCGGTATGAATGGATACATTTAAGGTTGCAAGACTTTAAAACCGTAAGTGAGTATAATTCTGCTATCTTTAAAGTAAGTTATCTATTTAAATTATGTGGAGACACTATCACAGATGAGGACTTATTGAAAAAAATATTTTCTACTTTTCACGCTTCAAATGTGGTGCTACAACAACAATACCGTGAAAAATATTTTAAGAAATATTCTGAGTTAATCATATGCCTACTTGTGGCAGAACAGAATAATACTCTATTAATGAAAAATCATGAAGCCCGTCCCACCGGGTCAGCTCCATTCCCAGAAGTGAATACTGTAGCAACATATGATAAGTTTGAAAGAAAACAAAATAATTACTGTGGCCGTGGACATGGTCGTAGACGTGGACGTGACAGGGGACAAAATAATTATCTTTATTATGGTGAAAATAAACTGGAGAACAATAAGAGTTCTCAGATTAATCCTTCAAAAGGTAAAATTAGTATGTGTCACCGATGTGGTATGAAAGGTCATTAGGCACGCATTTGTCGTACGCCAGATCATTTTGTCAAACTTTATCAATCCTCCCTCAGGAAGAAAGAAAATAATGTGAAGGCACATTTGACCTTTCAAAATAATGATGATGAAGCAAGTCCCTCAAACAAATATGATTCTGAGGCACATCTTGCGTATAAAGATGATGATTTTGGAGGCCTAGCAAATATTACTCATTTAGAAGCTGGAGACTTCTTTGAAAATACTGACTGAAGAACTAATCATCTTACTGGGGAATGAAGTTATAATAAAAGTTGTCATTTTTTTTTATGTTGCAACTAGTTTATTTTTCTTGAGTGTATTTTCCTAATGCATCATGTATTGCTAGTTTCTATATTCCTAATGTATTTCTTAATGTTCTTTTTCTGTTTGTCTTTCATATTTCTTATGATGTACTTTTTAATTTTTTTATGAAGAATATGAAAATTCCCCAGTCTTCAGTTGGACTCAAGATTAATAAAGATGATATATGTCTTCTGGATAGTGCTACAACACACACTATTTTAAGGGATAAGAGATATTTCTCTTATTTGGTAATGAAAGAAGCCAATATTAATACAATATCTGATAGTACAAGATTAATTGAAGGTTCTGGAAGAGCCAATTATTACTACCTGGCGGAACAAATTTGGCTATTGATAAAGCACTATATTGTAGTAATTCTCAAAGAAACTTATTAAGTTTCAAAGATATTCACCAAAATGGCTACCATATTGAGACTACAAATGATGAAAAGATTGAAGATCTTTATATTACTACAATAATGTCTGGTAAGAAATATGTGCTTGAAATGTTACTTGCTCTTTCCTCCGGCTTATACTACACAAGTATTAGTAGGATTGAAACACATGCCGTAGTAAATGAAAAGTTTACTAATCGAGATAATTTTATGATTTGGCATGACCGGTTAGGCCATCCTGGTTCTAATATGATGCGCAAAATAATTGAGAATTCACATGGACATTCAATGAAAAACCAGAAGATTCTTCAATATAAGGAATTCTCTTGTGCTGCATGTTCTCAAGGCAAATTTAATTATTAGACCATCAACTATTAAAGTTAAGATGGAATCCCCTGCATTTCTGGAATGTATACAGGGTGATATATATGGGATCATTCACCTCCATGTGGACCATTCAGATATTATATGGTTTTGGTAGATGCATCTACAAGATGATCACATGTGTGCTTACTATCAACTCGGAATTTGGCATTTGCGAGATTGTTGGCTTAAATAATAAAGCTAAGAGCACAATTTCCAGATTATACAATTAAGACAATTCGTCTTGATAATGTTGGTGAGGTTACATCCCAAGCCTTTAATGATTATTGTATATCAATTGGGATAACAATTGAGCATCCGGTTGCTCATGTTCATACACAAAATGGTCTGGCGGAATCATTGATTAAACGCCTCCAATTAATTGCTAGACCAATGCTTATGAGAACAAAACTTTCCATTTCAATATGGGGTCATGCTATTTTGCATGCAGCAGCACTTGTGCGGATAATGCCCACAAGTTATCACAAAGTCTCCCCATTGCAATTGGCTTTTGGTCAGGAGCCAAATATTTCCCATCTTAGAATCTTTGGTTGTGATATATATGTTCCAATTGCTCTACCACAACGCACAAAGATGGGTCCTCAAAGAAGGTTGGGTTATATGTTGGATATGAATCTCCTTCTATTATAAAATATCTAGAGCCGATGACTGGAGATTTATTTACGGTAAGATTTTCTGATAGCCGTTTTGATGAATTAATATACCCAACATTAGGGGGAGAAAATAAGCAGCTGAAAAAGGAGATAGATTGGAATGCATCATCACTGTCTCATTTAGATCCTCGAACAAATCAATGTGAACAAGAGTTTCGAAATATTATTCATTTACAAAATATTTTAAATTAATTTCCAGATGCATTCACTGACCTACCAAGGGTGACTAAGTCACATATTCCAGTTGCTAATGCTCCAAATCGAGTTGATATCCCGGTAGGACAATCAATTAAAGCAAATGAGTCTATGCCATGCTTAAAACGTGGTAGACCAATCGGTTCTAAAGATAAAAATCCTCGAAGAATAAAAGGAGCAAATGATCAAAGTGATCATAACATGGAGGTAGTGTCTCAAGAAGATCCCCAAGACGTAACAAAAGATAAGACCTTATGGGAGGTCAAGGTACATGAAAATAATGAGAATGAAGAGATATCAATAAGTTACGTCTCAACGGAAAAATATGGAACCGAAATAATATTGTTATCGATAATATTTTTGCTTATAATTTTGTTGTTGAAATAATGCAACAAGATGAGGATCATGACCCAAAATCTGTAGATGAATGTAGACAGAGAAATGATTGGCCAAAATGGAAAAATGCTATCCAGGCAGAGTTAACTTCACTTAGGAAACGTGAAGTCTTCGGGCCCATAATTCGAACACCTGAAGGTATAAAGCCAGTAGGGTACAAATGGGTTTTTGTGCGAAAACGAAATGATAAAAATGAAGTCGTTAGATATAAATCACGACTTATGTCACAAGAGTTTCGCAAAGGCCTGAAATTGATTATATGGAGACATATTCTCCTGTAGTGGATGCTATCACCTTCAGATATCTCATAAATATGGCAGTGCATGAAAAACTTGATATGCGTCTAATGGATGTTGTCACAGCCTATTTGTATGGATCATTAGACAACGAAATTTTTATGAAAATACCTGAGGGATTTAAAGTGCCAGAAGCATATAAAAGTTTTCGTGAAACTTGTTCAATAAAGCTTCAGAAATCTTTATACAGATTGAAACAATCAGGTCGTATGTGGTACAATCGCCTGAGTAAATACCTGTTGAAAAGAAGGGTACAAGAATGATCAAATTTGTCCTTGTGTCTTTATAAAAAGGTCTGGATCTGAATTTTTTATAATCGCCGTGTATGTTTATGATCTAAGTATCATTGGAACTCATGGGGAGCTTCCGAAAGCAGTAGACTGTTTGAAGAAAGAATTTGAAATAAAAGATCTTGGAAAGACAAGATTTTGTCTTGGTCTACAAATTGAGTATATGAAAGATGGAATATTTGTCCATCAATCAACATACACCGAAACGATTCTAAAGCGATTCTATATGGATAAAGCACATCCATTGAGTACTCCGATGGTGGTGAGATCACTTGATATAAAGAAAGATCCATTCCGACCTCATGAAAATGATGAAGATCTTCTTGGTGCCGGAGTACCATATCTTAGTGTAATTGGGGCATTAATGTATATTTGCCAATAATTTTCGACCAGATATAGCTTTCTCAGTAAGCTTATTGGCAAGATTTAGTTATTCGCCAACACGAAGACACTGGAATGGTATTAAAAATATATTCAGATACCTCCAAGGGACCATTGATATGGGTTTATTCTATTTAAATGAATCCAAGTCAGCATTAGTTGGCTATGCAAATGCAGGATATTTATTTGATCCACATAAAGCTCGATCTCAGACAGGCTAATTATTTACATGTGGAGGTACATCCATGTCATGGCGTTCAACGAAATAGACTATGGTTGCTACTTCTTCAAATCATGCAGAGATAATAGCCATTCATGAAGCAAGTCGAGAATGTGTTTGGTTAAGATCAATAACTCAAACATATTCAGGAAACATGTGGTCTTTCTTTGAAAGGAAATACTCCAACAACATTGTATGAAGACAATGATGCATGTATAGCTCAACTGAAAGGATGATATATTAAAGGAGACAGAACAAAACATATTTCACCAAAATTCTTCTTCACTCATGATCTTCAAAAGAATGGTGAAATAGATGTTCAACAAGTTCGTTCAAGTGATAATTTGGCTGATTTGTTTACTAAGACATTGCCAACCTCAACATTTGAGAAGTTAATATACAAGATTGGAATGCGGCGTCTCCGAAACCTTAAGTGATATGTTAATCAGGGGGAGTATAAATACGCGTTGTACTCTTTTTTCCTTAACTAAGGTTTTGTCCCATTGAGTTTTCCTGGTAAGATTTTTAATGAGGCAGCAAGTAATGCGTATTGCAAATAACTATGTATTTCCCACATTTTTTCTTCTATTAAGCTCTTAATGATATATATATATATATATATATATATATTTACATGGCCATCCAAGGGGGAATGTTGTAAATAGTATGTGGATGAAGTCCATGTATGAATAGTTTGTGGATGGATTTTCACTTTATGTCCATCCCTTACACTATTTTACTATAGTGGTCTTTACTTTATATGCCTATAAAAGACTATGTAATGACATTGTAAAGACACACCAAAAGGAAGTGAAATACTCCTTCTTCTAACTTTATTTCTTATTTACATTTTACTAAATTACTTTTATTTTATAACACTTTTATGATTTTTTGCTTCATGTTTTTCTCTTATATTTTATATTTGATAATTTATACAAAATCTGATTTTTAATCTTTGATTCTAGGGTTGTCCCATATTTTAACCTCTATTCTCTTTGTCAATTTGTGCTTTTGCACTTTTCAAAAGTTCAAACTTGGAATCCCTGACAAGCCGACCGATAAGGTATGTGGTCCATTGGTCCTACTTTCTTGTTTTTAGTTTTTTAGTGAGACCAACTTGCATTTGGGTACTACTCAGAGATAAAATTTTTATTATATTTTATATAATAAATGTGGGAAGCAAGATTATTAGTTGTAACTGTTATTTTGGTGTTTAAAATTTGAAAACAAATGAAAAGTTGAATCACTATTCGAATCATTAGTCAAATATGTAATATGTTGCTCTAGTATTATTTTCACATAGGCTAATACTAAATTATTTGTAAAAATATACTCAAACACAAAGTAGCCAGACTTGAAGCATTGTAAAACATACAACTTGAAGTGTAATTTGTGTTTTGTGATTTTTAGGGTCTACTAGCAAAAGTCGATATGATCACGAGTTTTTACAAAGCTCAAGCTTCTGCAGCTTCTTCTAGCTCTCCTTTGACAAGTTCTCCATGTCCAGTTATTAATAACAATATTAATCCTTCTCAAGTATCGAATAAAGTGTTGGATTATGAGCCCGATCCCGCTGAGAGAAAATCAATTTTAGAATATCCTCCTAATTTACGTGACTGAGTAAGGAAAAATTATATACAAAATGGATCTTGTCAACCTCGTGATTTTGTATTTCCAAAAAGAAATTTTAGAAGAATAATGTGTCACTTTAATCCTGAATGGTTTAGAACTTCATGTTCTCAATGGTTAGAATATAGCATTAAACAAGATGCAGCATTTTGTTTATGTTGTTACTTGTTTAAAAATGAGGTTGGAGCATATATAAAAAAAGTAGGTGATGCTTTCACAATGAATGGTTTTAGAGGTTGGAATAAAGGTTTAGAAAAACCTAAATCACATGTAGGTGACGTGAATAGTGTTCAAAATTGATGTTTCAAGATGATGCTAGATTTAATGAACCAAGCACAATTCATTCTAACTTCTTTGGACAAGCAATCTGGAAAAATTAAAAGTGAACATCGAGTTTGGTTGAATTCTTCAATTGATGTGATAAGATATCTTTTGAAAGAAGGAATGCCTTTTCGGGGCCATGATGAGAGTATAACTTCTACAAGAAGAGGCCATTTTTTTAGATCTCTTAAAATAGTATGCGGATAGGAAGGAAGATGTGAAACACGTGGTATTAGAAAAAGCTCCAAAAAATAACACCATGACTTCTCCTGATATTCAAAAAGATATTGTAAATTCTTGTGCAAAAGAAACGACGAAAGCAATTATTGAAGACTTGAATGGGGATTTTTTTAGGATATTAGTTGATGAGTCTAATGATGTCTCTCATAAGGAACAAATGGCTCTTGTTCTGCGCTATGTCAACAAGGAAGGTGAACTTATTGAGCGATTCCTTGGTCTTGTTCATGTTAAAGCTACTACTGCACATGCATTATAAAAAGCAATATATTCTTTACTTTTACAATATTTATTGAGTTCATCTCTAATACGGAGACAATGGTATGATGGAACTAGTAATATTCAAGGAGAAATCAATGGTCTTAAAACTTTGATTCTGAAAGATAATCCTTCGGCATATTGCATACATTTCTTTGCTCATCAATTGCAACTGACTCTTGTAGCGGTTGCAAAGAAACATCATGATGTAAATAATTTTTTTGACATTCTTGCTAATGTTTTGAATGTTTTTGGAGGTTCTTATAAGCGTAGGGAGATGCTTAGAGATGATCAAGCTAAAAAATTAGATGAGTTATTAGTGCTTGGTGAAGTTCATACAGGAAGTGGATTAAATCAAGAACTTGGGCATCAAAGACCAGGTGATACCCGTTGGGGATCACACTTTAAGACATTGTGTAACTTTATTTCTTTATTCTCATCAATTATTCATGTAATTGGAGTTCTTGCAAATGAGGTTTCAAATTATCAGGAGAAAGCACTGACAAAAAGTCTAGTGGAAGATATAAGATCTTATGAATTTGTGTGTATATTACACTTGTTGTTAAAAATATTGGCAATTACATATGATTTGAATATGGCTCTGCAAAGAAAACATCAAGATATTGTTAGTGCTATGAAACTTGTTGATTTCTCACAGAGGCAATTACAAACAATGAGGGAATCTAAATGAAATTCTTTGATGGAAGATGTCTCTTTGTTTTGTGATAAAAATAGTATTGTGATCCCAAAAATGGATGAGAAGTATGGTCTTGGAAAGTCCAGGCATAAAAGCTCAATTGTTACATATTCTCATCATTTGCACATAGATGTTTTTTGTGCTGCTATTGATTTACAACTTTCGGAGCTTAACAGTCGTTTTCGTGAAGTGAATATTAATCTTCTTCTTGGTATGACTAGTTTGAGTCCCGATGATTCTTTTGCAAGTTATGATAAAACAAGATTATGAAACTTGCTACATATTATCCAAATGAGTTCACTACTTCTAAGCTTGAAGATCTTAGTTGTGAGCTTGACAACTATATTGACTATGTGCGAGAAATGGACAATGCATTCTCTAACGGCTTGGCGATCTCTCGAAGACATTGGTTAAAACAAATATTCACAAGACATGGGGACTTGTTTATTTGCTTGTGAAGCTGAGTTTGATATTCCATGTGGCTACTGCAATGGTCGAAAGGGCTTTTTCTTCAATGAAGTTTATTAAAAATGACTTGCGAAACAGGATTGGTGATGACTTTTAGAATGATTGTTTAGTTTATTATATAGAGGATGAAGTATTTGATAGTGTACCTAATGATGCAATTATTGATCGTTTTCAAAACATGACAAGTCGTCGAGTGCAATTGAAATGATAATGTTTATATTCATATATTGTGTTTGTGTGGTTCGTTACTTTTTAAATATATATTAAATATCTATACTCATTCTTTAGTCAACTAGTTATTGTATATTAGTTTTAGGTCATCGTCTTATCTTAAAATTTAGAACCCATACACTTCAAATTCTAGCTCTGCATCTAACTGATGGTGAGAGCAGGCAACGCCAAATACTTGATTAATCAGAGCTTAGGTATAATAAAATGAGATGCTCTATGTAACACAAACTCTCTATACTGTACAAGCTAGGGAAAAAAGTTTTGATTACTCTTCATTTGTTCATCTAGTATTTATATATTTGAGATCAACAAGATCCCATCCAGATGAACATGTTAGACTCCAATGCATAGAAAAACAAGGACAACTACTAGAAAGATATAAAAAAAATACTACCTCAATAACCGATATGCAAGATTAGGTGCATACCTGCAATTGTCAAGGTTCATTTTCTTCTTTGCTAACATATCTTTGAGTCTTCCAGGTGTATCAACCACAATGTGAACTCCCTTATTTACAACATCAATTTGGGACTTCATATCAACTCCACCAATACACAACAAAGGCCTCAATTCAGGGTAACCATACTCCCTCAGTGGTCCCAAAAATTGTCCGATAACTTTATATGTCTGTCTAGCCAGCTCTCTAGACGGACAGATAATCAAGCCAAATGGTCCTTCCCCAGGAGCAATAGACCACATAATTTCTTCCTGCAAAGCCACCATGATAAGTGGCAAGACAAAAACAAATGTTTTACCAGAGCCTGTAAAATCTATACCTATCATATCGCGACCTGATAAAATAACAGGATGGCCCTGCACTTGAATTGGTGTGGGCTGAACAATCCCTCTCGCTTTAAGTTTCTTCAAAATGGGCTCAGGGAACCTCATGTCCTTGAAATTCTTTATTGGCGGAGAAACATCTTCGCCATCCACAATAATATGCCACTGCTTTCGGATTACATCACATGCTTTCTTTGACATTCTTCTGATGGCTAATGGCGACTTCCAACCAGTGAACAAAGGCTCTGTATAAGTAATCCCCTTAGCTAGTTCACGAACGAACATCAAAGTATTTCGATCAGATAAATGCTCAATCATCTCCTTCTCTTGCAGGACTACTTGTTCAGTTGGACTAATCTCAGGTTTCTCTTTCTTCAGCTGAGTGGCCTTCACAAGCAAACTCGGCTTAGCCTCAACATGCTTCAATTTATCCGCTTCCTCTTCCGAAACTGAAGACTTTCCCTCTCACTGAAGGATCTTTTGCACCTCAATTGCTCGACGCTTCGCAACCATAATCATCCTCATCCCCCGTCTCCTGCAATAACAGCAAGGATGTGTTAACACATTTGAAGTAGCACTTCAATCTTATTTAACACTCTAACACGGTAATCATCATTGCATTGTGAAAAAAATGAAGGACCCAAGCACAACTAATAAAGCTATCATTAACAGCAAAGCAAAATCAACTACAGCGAATCATAAGTCATAACCAAAAGTAAATGTTGAATCAATATTAAAATCTGCTAAAACCCAATAAAACGCTTCGGAGAGTGGAATCAATTGCAATAAAATTTTAAATTTTAAATTATCACAGAAAGGTGAAAGGGAAAATTTGAACCGAAAGAGAAGGGAGGAATGTGCATACCATATTTACATGGTCTGCCATATGAGCTGTACCATATGAAGATGAATTGTAGAGAAACTGATTTTTTGTAATACTCCTAGAAGAGTCCAGAGAGCTAATTCCCCACGACTCCTATTGGGTTGGGTTTTTAAATCTCATGGGTCAGATTTTGTATATGGGTATTTGTTGGAAAAATAAAAAAAATAGCCAAATTTACGACTGGTAATTAAAAATAGCCACAATTTCAAAAATAATCAAAATTTAGTCACTTTTTCATGTAAAGATAAAATTTGAATAAAAATATGCTTAAAAATCCGAAAAAATTCCAGCATAATATGCTGGAGTTCTATTTTTTTACATATGAGATTCCAGCATAATGTGCTGGAATATCCTGCATATTATGCTAGACTTTTGGTGTGCTAGAGTTCCAACAAAATATGCTGGAAGTTTATACACAGGAGCTCCATAATTCAGCATATTATGCTGAAACTTTTCGTGTTTCAGCAAAATAATGGCTATTTTTCAGTGACTTTGAAAACCTGATTATTTTTCAATTATCAGTCCGAAAACTGGCTAGCCCGTGATATTTTTATGATATTTATGGTTGATTTATGCAAACGTCTTTTTTTAGGCTACTCTTTAGATTTTGTCCTTATTTTAAGAAGTTGTGCAAATATAGCCTTTATCGAAAAACCTTAGACTCGTTCTAATAATGGATCATATAGTTTTCAATTTTCTCATAAAATGTTATACTATGGTTTAGCATTTGCAATAACTTACAAAAGTTTAGATGGTCTAACATTTACACGTAAGATTTTTAGTTTGAATGATATTCTATAAAAAAGAAGAAGAGAAAGTTGAGTCATTTTGTGGCTACAATTTTTTTTTTTTGTTGATAATTTTACCGCGATCATAATACAAAGTTAAATTACCACCTACAAAATTGAACCTCCCTAAAATAAAAAGATTTATCCATATTTTTTCTTGTTTAGTTTGTCCAGCCAGTAATTTAATGGATGGGGGCGCAACAGAGCTAATCGACTAACTATGTATTTAACTTCTCGTATTTAATTCCATCATTAGAACTGAGTGGTGAAGACATTATATTTCTTTTTCCACCACACCAAACAAATGAAAATCTCCCCCCCCCCCCCCCCCCAAATGGCCTCATCCCCTTCCCCCGCACAGGACCAACTATCATCACTGGCCCTAAAACCCCCCGACCCACCAGATACCAATTCATATCCGATGGAAGTTCAATCAACTCCAAAAGAAAAGGTTACCAACTTTAAGAAGATACTAGCGGACAAGAACTTGACAAATTCAAGCACATATGATTATCAGTACTACCAACTGGAGGCAGCTCTAAAATCCACCCCAGATGACACAATTGGACCCATCATTCTCAACCAAGAACAAAAGAACAGAATCTACCATCCATGGCGTTTCTCATTAATCATCAAGATCTTTGGGGGTAAATTCCCCATCACCTATTAAAACAAAAATTAAAGCACCTATGGAATCCTAGCGAACACGAAACACTAATAGATTTAGGCTGGGATTTTTTTTGTTGTGAAATTTAAAAAGGAATAGAACATGATGATTGCATTGCACAAAGGACCATGGTTCATCATGGGACACTTCCTCTCTGTCAGAAATTGGGAACCGACTTTGTTCCGGCAAAATAAAAAATACACGCCACCGCCATCTGGATCCGACTGCTCCAATTACCCACGGAGTTCTATGATAGAGAGATCCTGTAAAGAGTAGGGAGAAAATGTTGGTAGGCTGCTAAAAATTGATATGTGCTCTTATGCTACCTTAAGAGGCAGGTATGCACGGATCTTCATCCATGTACCAATCGAGGTACCACTTCAAATGATGGTACTTATTAGGGAACATAAACAACTAATTGAGTATGAAGGGTAGGGCATCCTGTGCTAGGAGTGTGGGAGACTGGGTCACCTACTCAAGAAATGCCCAAATCAACGGCAGATAGGAGCGAAGGACACATCAGAAACATCGTCGGCATGACACAGAACCAACGAAGATGATCACTGGAAAGTGTTGGAATTCCCACGGGAAGCAAAATGGCAAGGGAAAATGGAAGGTTTCAAAGCCCAGGTACGACCAGAGGTAACAAATAACAAATTGGGGAGCAGAAAACGGCCACCAGATTTAGGTAAATTCTCCGTCCTTAGTAGCATTGATGATTGTGAGGGCGGCAACAAGGCTGTGGAACATGGCGGCACTAGGGTTGCGGGAAATATGGGCCAAACGAAGCAGGACCAAATCAAGCCACACGGGCCTCGTATAGATAGCCCCCAATGAGACATGCATCTTAGGCCATATGGACCCATGATACAACTATCTGGACCTTTAGCGCACAACCCAAACCGACTGCATAATTCATAGGCCGTGCCGAGTTTAGAGCACATGTTGGGCCCGTGCCTCTCCACTTACACACCAAATGCTTCTCACGCAGCCCAAGGGGGGAAACACGCACCCATATCGGGTATGAAAAATACCTAAAATGCAATCTCAAATTTGATACTCTCCTGCTCTGACACAAATCAACTTCTGGGGCCCACCTATGGGCTAAACATGATCTTTCTAATAATATCAGTAACATTGTGCAAGGGGAGAAAGATTTAATTAAGACTTCTCACTCTCCCTCTCACATTATAACTAACCTTGTGTCCCATCATCATTTCTCCTCTATTGATTTGATTGACGTCGTCGACTCTCAAAGATTTCTAATGATGATAAATCTTCATGCACGGAAACCCAAAGGAGAAGACACTTGCTTAAAGGAAAATGAAGTCATATATGATGCGGTAAACTCCTCTATCATTCTAGACACTAACAATGGATGGGGAACAAAACAACCCAACAAACAACAGCAATATGCAGAATCAAGGGGAGGATCCAAATCAGATAAGGGTTTCATCTACCTCAATCCCCATTGATCACATTTCAACCTCATGGTTGGAGATGGCACTGCACCCTGCAGGGTATCGCCTTTCCTTTGAACTTCTCAGTGAGGACAATACCTTTCTCAGTGGTAATTCAATATCCTCACTACTTGGCCAAACTGGTCGCAACCCGCCTAAATCATGCCCTGCTGAACTATGGTCACCAACTGTGGTTGGCAACTCCCATGCAAGTTCAGTATGTTGTGAGCTAGCAAACAATGACAACAGATCAGCTGATCCTTCTCATGCATCAGATAAGCCACACTCTACCCTTCTTCCCATTAGTCTCTCCAGGAAAGAGAATCCCTAACCCTCTTCTCCCCATGGATACCAGTGAGCACAAGGACCATATCTCCAAAGATAGGGCCAAAAAATGTCCACGAGCACCTAGAGGCCACCAACATAGAATTAGAGGAAATGATATCAAGGGTGGGGAGTGCCAAAGACCAAAGATATGCTTCTACAGCAGGAGGTAACAATAGAGTTCAGAGGGCCTAGAGTAGAAATGCTTATCGTACTATGTCCAAGAAGCATGGTAATGTGTGGGTAAGCCTAAGATCAGGCTTAAAGCCAAACTTAGGAGACTCAGTTGTGAACTTAAAACCAATAATGGCCTAGTTAACTCCCCATAATCCTAAGGGGATGGAGAACCTAGAGATCCAAACAGTGAAGGGGAAATCCAAATGCCTGAAAAGGAAGCCACAAACCAACCCAAGGTTACTGATGAATTTCATCATCTGTAATGTTAGGGGGCTAACAGTGGGGAATTTAGGAGATATTTTGCTGAGATGGTTAAGCTGCACAAGCCTTCCCTGCTGGTTCTCTTGGAAATAAGGATGACTGATCACAAACATCTCATTCAAGAGCTGGCATTCACATGGAAAATTCAGAACCCTGTTATAGGCCTATCAGGAGGCATTATCATCATGTGGAAAGATGACATGCTGAATATTGATGAAGTCTCCACCACTCCCCATGGATCAATGTCATGGTCAAGGTAACTTCATCTTCCACCCCTTGGCTTTTAACCGCTATTTATACCAGCAACACATATGCTAACAGAAGGGCCCTATGGGATCATCTTAGAACTATCTCTGATGGTTACAAGGGGAGCTAGCTAGGTGGGGGGGACTTCAATGAAGTCTTAAGGGCTAGAGATAAGCAGGGGAAACTACATCTCTGCCCCAAGAGCTCACCTGTTCTGGCACTACCTGAATTACTGTAAACACATTGACTTAGGTATTAAGAGGAGTAAATATACTTGGACTAACATGAGGTATAAGAATAGGAGTCAGTTAATCCTTGAGAGACTAGATTGGTGTTTTGCCAATGATGAATGGATCCAGGATTGCCCTTCTAGTAATGTGAGCCACCTCCCTAGAACACACTCTTATTACTGCCTTATGCTGATCTGCTTGTGGCCCAATGCTTCCAGCACCACTTCTAAACCTTTTAGGTTTGAGCACATGTGGTGTAGTCACCCATCCTTCACCAACATTGTCCAACAACCTTATGAAGGGTGTGGTAGCCTTGAAAGAGGCAATGCCCAGTTCCAGTCCCAGGTGATGACCTGGAACAGGAATGTGTTTGGTAATATATTCCATAAGAAGAAGCACATTATTGCCAGATTTGGGGGTATCCATAAATCTAATTCCTATCCCTTCAGCACCTTTCTTCAGAATCTAGAGGCCAACTTCTGGAGGAATACTTCTCTATTCTCAAATGTGAAGATTTCTTTTGGAAAACTAAGTCTAGGATCAAATGGATAATGAAGGATGATGCTAATACTAGATTTTTCTATAATTTTACCCTCACTATGAGGAGAAGGAACAAAATCATGGTCCTGCAGGATAAAGTAGGGAACTCAATTGAGGAGCAACGGAAAATCCAGAACGCCATTTACCACTACTACTCTAAGTTGTTCACGACTGAACACCTAGGCCTTCTCACTCCCTAGAAAAGCATAGTCTATGATGCACACACTCTATCCAATAGGGAGCAAGCTACTCTGAGTATTTCACTACGGAGTAGTGAAATAAAGGTGGTCATGTTCTCTTTCAAACCTACCAAGTCCCCTGGACCTGATGGCCTCCACCCCCTCTTTTACCAAAGATACTGGAATATCCTGGAGAGAAAATGACTCAGTTCTGTAACCAGACTTTTAACACCCTAGAAATGAAGCATGAAGCTAATACAACCTACTTATGTCTGATTCCTAAGTGTGCCAATTCCACAATTCTTAAGAATTTCAGACCCATTGGGCTATGCAACACAATGTACAAGCTGATTACCAAAGTAATTGTCAATAGAATCTACTATGTCCTTTGTTCCATCAATTGCCAAGTCAGGCCAGTTTCCAACAGAAGGGCCAGTGATAATGACATCATAGTTCAGGAATACATCAGTCACTTCACTAAGATGAAAGGGAAAAAAACTAACATGATCCTCAAAATTAACCTAGAAAAGGCATTTGACATACTAGAATGGTCCTTCATCAAAGACACCTTGGTGTCCTTTGGCTTTCCCCACAACATGACCAAATTAATCATGTCCTGCATTTCTTCAAGCTTTATTTCTATCCTAGTAAATAGGGGTAGGACTGATTTCTTCTAACCTAGTTGGGTTATCAGACAGGGAGATCCTATGTCCCCTTACATTTTCATAATGTGTATGGAAAGGCTATCAAGAAGCATTGAGACTCAGGTGCAACAAGGGGGTTGGTTCCCCATCAAAATCAGCCACTTTGGACCAAAAATCTCACACCTATTCTTTGCAGATGATCTAACTCTGTTTGCTATGGTAAACCCCAAGAATTGTGCCACAATCATGGATACTCTACACCATTTCAGTAGCCTATCTGGTCAAAAGGTCAATACCATAAAGTCCAAAGCTATCTTCTCCAATAACTGTCATAGGGATACTATAGATAGCTTAGAAAGGACTCTGAATATCAAGCCTAGCACTTCCTTTGGGAAATATTTAGGCAAATTTTCACAAAAGGCCAACCGATAGAGATTTCCAGTTCATCATTGATAGCATACAAACTAAGCTAGCTGGTTGGAAAATCAAATTCATGAACATGGATGGGAGAACTACATTAGCAAAGTCATCATTGGGTACATTCCTAGCCATGTCATGCAGTACATTAGGTTACCTGCCCAGGTGTGCAACCAAGTAGATAGGATTAAGAGGAATTTCATATGGGTAACTACTGCTGTGAAGAAGAAAATCCACCTGATTAAGTGGTGGATCATTACTAAGCCTAGAGAAACAAGGGGTCTTGGTGTGCATAAAGTTGACCTTAGGAATACTGCCAGTCATGCTAGTTTGGCTTGGAGGATGTACAACAACCCTTAGACTCTGTGGGCCAGTGTTGTTCTACAAACACTGCAATAACAATCACCATAGTAGGCATATTGCCTCTAGAACCTGGACTAGCATCAGAAATGAGTGGAAAGTGTGCAGAGATGCTAATAGGTGGATAGTGCATAAAGGTGATAGAAAAAACCTCTATAATGACAGATGGATCCAAAACTTAGAACCTATTAGAGCTTTAATCAGTGGCCCCCTTAACAAGGGAGAGGAGAAGAGAACTCTGGCCACCTGTCTCATAAATGGCCAGCTCATCCCCAACAGCCTTTCCTTCAACCTCCCTGACAGTGTGCTTTCAAGTATAAACTCCGCCATTTGTAATGCTAACCCACTTAGTATAGACAAAATGGTGTGGAATAGGACCCATAATGGTCTCTTCTCCGCCAAATCTACCTACGTCATGTTCCTTGATCAATCTGAGAATCTGCACCAAAGTCCAGGGATGAATTTCACTTGGATTTGGTCAAAGAAGGTATCTAACAAGTTAAAATACTTTCTGTGGTTGATGACCCACGACAGACTCCCCATTACAATACACCTGCAAAACAGGGGAATCAATCTGAATCCCAGATGTTTTTTATATGACAATGAGGATGAATCAATTGAGCATGTCATAGTCAGCTGTGAGAATGCCAAGCAATTTTGGGATAACCTATCCCACATAAGGTATAATAACAATAGAAAAAATCAACACCATCCTGAATAAGCGGAACAACTGGGGATGCACCAATAATACAATCCACAATAAAAAATTCAACTCAATCCTTAAATGGGGAGAGTTGATCTCTTTCTGCCTATGGGAGATTTGGCTCACCAGAAACAACAATTGCTTAAATGGAAAAAGAGAGCTTTTTTCTTGTAAGAATGCCATAGCTAAAGCAGTTGAGTTCATACATGTGGCTGGGAAAGCACAGACGTGACTACCAATGTTTTATATATCAAGTGGCATCCTCCAAGGAGAGGCCACTATAAACTCAACACAGACGGGGTAACCCTTCAAAATGGGCTTATAGGGGGAGTAGGAGGAGTAATCTGAAACAGCAATGGGGATTGGATGATAGAATTCATGGGGAAAATAAATTATCACAGTACTCTACACTCTGAACTAATAGCTCTAATGCAGGGACTAAAAATGGCAGTCTCGAACAACTTCACGCCTTTGGAGGTTAACATAGACTCAACAGAGGTGATACACAGTATCAATAAAGGCAATCTAATTTATGTGACTATTGTATGTGAATACAGGTCACTCCTTGCAGCACTGGAGCATCCTCCAGTAAACCAATAGGGTGGTCGACAAACTGGCCAAGAAAGCAAGGAAGACGAATGAAACAAAAACAAACTTTTTTGGTAGTTCCTCCGGTGTTTGCCAATGAAGCAATATGGACAAACATCCTAGGAACTATTTTGGAAAGAAAAACAAGGGGTTGTAATAATCTTTTTGTGGAGGCGGAGACCTCTCCGAATGATGTTGTAACAAACTGCCAAACAACAAGTTAATATATATATCCCACCAACATAATGTTCTTTTTATTAATTACGGGGAAGCTAAAAAGGGTAAAACAGCATAAAACTGCAAAGATGAAATGGGATATTAGAATAATAGTACTAGATTTCCAATTAGACCAAAAAGTATTCTGTATGTTCCCTAACAAGTCAATTATGCGTACATTTCCCTCTACCCTGACCAACTAACAGTCGTAGGTCATCAACCATTCACAAAATAGCAACCAGAATCTCAGATTTATATTAGACAGCCTTTGAAGCCCTCCTCTAATTCCTTTGCGTCTAAGTTCTTCCCTATGAATACTATCTTGTTTGTTCTTGGTTCATTTGACTGCCATGGCCGATCTGGAGAACCTTGGAATATGTCATGGACTCCCTGTTACACCACCAAGTAGACACATCAGCATATTGACAAATATCAGTGCCACAGAATTTACTCAGTCAAACTTCAATGAGGCTGTGATTCACACCAGTAAAGACTAATCTTAATTATACCATCCACATTACAAGAAATTTTTCAGCCATTCCATAAAGGGATTATGATGTAGTAGTAGTAATCACATTATAACTCATCACTAAGATAAGTAGCAGTAGGCAAAGAATTTAATAACCTGAAACACAAATCTCTCATCCATTCCCTGAACGGATAGAAGACCTTTCATCCGATAGATGTCATCACTTCGTTCTATCAGCAACGTTCCCAGCCACATATTAGCCTGAATTACAGAATAACAACTCTTTAGCTTATTCATGCAACTAGCATACTTATCTAGATTTACAACTTACACGCAATATCTTAGTGAATGAAGTATTTATATAAAATATGGCCAAATGAAAGACCATGGTACCAAGTACCAACCTTCTCAAGATCCAAGCTTCCTTCACAAACTATGCTGACAGAAGAGACACCAGGGTCATGAGTGTGATCGTGAGAATGGTGATGATCATGATGTTCTGCAGAAAGCAACAACACTCTTGAGGCAAACATTCAAGATTCAACTATATGCACCAAAAATAGAACTGCTTTTTGAGAAATAAGCTTACAAAATATACACTACTACATCACAAATGGAGCTAAAAGGAAACATGAAAAAAATTGAAATTTTCACGAGGCGTGTGGCGAACAAAAAGGAAACTGGAAAAAATTAACATAAAATAGATTGGTTAATAGAAACAAGATAAATGCCAAAAGAAAGAATTAGAAAAGATAAAGAAAGGGCCTAAAGCTGTAAAGGAACCAACAGGTTCGCCAAGAAACCACAACTCGACTATTTAATTTATAAAATCACCGAGCTCAAGCTCACCCTACAGCTCGACTTGGCTTGTTTAGTGTTCAAGAATAGTGGACCCCCGCCCCCCCCCCCCCCCCCCCCCCCCCCCCCCCCCCCCGGGGAGGGGACCCTTTTTTCCAATTTTATTCCTCTTTAAATACAAAAAGTACTTATGCTCCCGTAAGTGTCTCCTATCCCCCAACCGTAAGGTATTCAATAGGAAAATGGTTATTTCAATATTCTCTTTTATTCAGTATTCTTTTAAAATAAATATATGGATCATAAATGGAGTCATGAACAAGCTCAAAGTTAAATAATTCCAAAATGAACTCAAGCTCAATCTTGTAAAAAATAATTCAAGCCAAAGTCTTGACTTCTAGATGGTCGGTCGGCTAGGCCGGACTCCAGTAAATAGTTTAACAGAGTTTGAATTTCCTGAACTAGGCTCGTGCTTGGTAAGAAGTACTATAACAGGATACTCATAGAACTATGACTAGAGAGAAACCGTGAAAGTATCAAACACAGAGTGCTCAAGTAGTTTCCCCAAAATAAGGGGAAATAGTTCTTTGGAAATCGAACTGAGTTCGTGCAGCATTTTGTTGACATTAGCTGCTAGAAGGGCTAGTACAGAAGTTCTGACATCAAAGAACACTTACCATGCTTGTGATCATGTTCATGGTCATGGTGGTGGTGGTGATCATGATGATCATGATCGTGGGTGTGGCTGCTATGGTCTTCCTTGGAACCTTCAGCGCCAACCGAACTCTCAATTCTACATGAATTTAACAAAAATAACGTAAGCAATAGTCCTGTAACATAGGAACTCAGAAAAATCCAAATGGATCTGAGGAACAATGGAGATTAAAAGTTCAAATCTGAAGAATCATAGAGCTTTCAGCACACAATTTTCCATAGTTAAAAGAACCATAAGAAGTTAAATAAATTATCATTAGCCGAAGGAATTCATCAAAACCTTGACTAAAACGTCGCTGGAAGAAAAAAATGTCTGAAAAATATGAAATAAGAACCTATATAACTGATGTTGCTCTTTTGTAAATGCTTTATTCACCAAAAAGGATCATGTTCAAATCCTATTTCCTACAATTCAGTAAAGAAGAAAACACCCACGTGAAACTTATAACTTTTCCTTTAATCCCCCCCCCCCCCCCCCCCCCCCTTAATATCTCTGATTAAAACTATTCCCTCTCTTCCCCCAGGGACATTTTCTCTGTTGGCCTGACTCCATACCGACCCCTTAGGGATTAACCGGTGCAGGTTTTACTGATTCCCCTGGGTCCTGCCCCTCTAAGAGTACCAACAACAGAACCCTGATCTGCTTTTGGTACGAGTCTGCATCTGACATACTTCAACATAATGTTTGGAAGAATACTGCGAACCTAACAAGCAAATCCAAAATTTGAATGCCTTTTTTTACCTTGAAAAACATGAGTATCAGTATTACAAAATTATCTGGAGTAAGACTTGACCAGTTATTAACATTAGTATACGTATATGCATTTCTGCATAAAATGCAAGACGCAATAGTAAACATGCACACTTAAGAATGTCCACAGAAACCATCTTCTTACTATATAAAATTCAAACAAGCTCCCAGCACATTGACACTAACCAATGATCAACTACGAAAAGCAAGAATATTAATGCCTTTTCAATAAGATAGAATGATTTATGGGAGCCAACATAATTATTTAGGAAGTTGAAATATGACAATACACTCCGCAGGTATGGTATCCAAAAAGCAAGCAAGAAGAAGAAGAAGACTGAATAAGCTCTGGAGATTTACAGAAAAAGCATATACAATCATGAAGGGGAAGAAGTGATACCTTTCCAAATCAAAGCCTCCAATCCCCAGAACATAATCCAAATCGACTTTTCCAAACTGTGTCCTCTTTAAATTAGCCATACCGTTTATGCTCTGTTTATTCACCATGAGAGTTTAGTGAGTAACTCTAAGATTGACAGCTTAAAATTATGTCAAATGACAAAACAGCCACAATACCAACCTTTATTCGCTGAATCAAGGAAGAAACTTCTGACTCACCAACAAGATCAGTCTGGCAAGGATATGAAACACATTTGTTAGAACACAGTGCGATCATTCATACTAGATGTCCAAGCTTAATCTAATGTTCCATACAACAAATTCAACTACATATCAGATGACCTCCACTTGCAAATAGAAACATCTCAACAGTATCACATCCACATGGAAGCAAAATTTGGTGATTGTACTGATAAAACAAATAAATTTGACAGGAAGCAGCAGTAAATGATATATCCCCATGACTTTTGTCTGGTAAGCAATGATTACTTTTTTGTGGTACTGAATATAATAAAATGTCACCAGATCTAGGATTGTTTTTGCTTCCTGGCAACTCCAGAGCCTTGATTACTATTACCAAGAATGGTACCTGAGCGCACGATTGGAAGTTGAGATGAATCAACCATCAAAGAGATAGACGCATACCTTGTTTACAATAATACGGTCAGCATAAGCAATTTGCTCGACCGCTTCATTGACCACACCTTTTGGCTTAATCTCGTCCAAGTGAAAACCAGCATGTTTAGAGTCAACCAATGTAACCACACCATCCAACTTAACATCGTTGAAAACCTGATCCTCTGCATAGAAAGTTTGAATAATTGGTGCAGGATTTGCCAGGCCTGCCAAATCAACAGAAGAGAGCCAATGTTGGTATCAAATGTATGAGAAAAGAGAAAACATTTGGCTTAGATGTGTAAGAACGCAAGAAGATACAAATCAACAAATAGCCAAGTTCCTAAATTAGTCAGCTGAGAACTTGTGGAATCCCCACCCAAAAGCATGTATTCTAATAATTTCAGTGCAGAACAATGTGTCTCATCAGTTTCTTACCTGTAGTCTCAATGACAATATGGTCAAATTTCCCTTTCTTTCTACTAACCAACTCCGCAATCATTCTAACTAGATCACCCCTCACAGTGCAACAGAGACACCCATTGTTAAGCATCATAATCTCCTCAGCCCCAGCAGCTTTTGCAGCAACCAAAGACCCATCAATATCCACTTCACCATACTGCATTGGAGTAACAGATATAACAAATTCAGATTTCAGACAATCACTACCTAGCTGAAACATGAGAAGCTTAAAATGACAATATAATTTCAGAAACTACCAGGGGAGGGGAAGAAATAATTATGTTAGACATTGACTCGATACCAACATACACTAAGCCTAAAATCTTATTCAGCATATAAGAATTAAATAAGCTCCGTAATATTAAGATTATCTGATCTATTCACATACCTCATTCTCGATAACAGCAATACGCTTCCCATGATCCGCAGTCAATATGTGATTTAACAAGGTAGTCTGCCACATCATTTTCCCATAAAATAATTGCAACAACAAAAAGAGAGTTAAGCTCCATCTACTTGAGTACAAACAGCAAAGTAACAGATATAACAATACAAATGTTTAATAATTTAACTATATAGTTAATTGACAGTGAAATTAAAGCAGTACGAGGTAAACTGAGCATAGAAAGAAGTAAAGAAAAAAACATACTTTTCCAGAACCTAAGAAACCAGTGATAATGGTAGCCGGAATCCGATTATCTGGAGGTATCTTGGTCAAAATATCAGAGTCCTCGCTTTGTGGGGTGGAAGTAGAAGTGGCAGATACAGTAAATCTGCGAGACAATCTGTTTTGTTTCGCAGGATTATTGATTGCAAAAAGAATTCTTGAAGATGAAGTGGACAATAAACTAGCTCTCTGAGATGAGCTGGTTTTCCACAAATTTGGGAACACTGTAGTGCGAAGACCATAACGCGGTGGCGTTTGACGTTTGGCCAGTCCCATGAAGGTCGTGGCTATGTCTATGGACAAGGAAGCCATGGCTGTCGAAGAGGAAGGTGCGTATGGCTATGGGTTAGGGGTTTATTAGCAGGCGAGCGTGTAGGGAACAGAGAAGGGGTTTATCTGGTACTATAAAATTTACTATCCAATAGTGGTTTTGGCCGGCCGAACCAATAGACAAAAAAAATCACTAATTAAAAAAGGAAAAAAGTGAACCACTACAATAAAATAATAATTATACCAAAAACAAATAAAATAGAACCTAAAAGGGGATACAATATCGTGGTATAAAATAGCGTTATAATAACATTTGACGTGGCATGCGCCACATCACTTTTTGGTGCAAATATATAAATTTCAACCTATTTTATTTTGAAAACTTACACAAATGTCTCAAATAAGTCTTTAACTTACCAAACTCTAGGTATTAATCATAGACTTACCAAAACCAACCAAGCACATATAAAAATTGAAAAACCAAATAAATAAGGTTCTTTCTCTCAAAGAATCACATGCAAAAATCTCTTTCCATATTTTTAAGTGTGATTAACAACATTAGATGCAAGACAGAAAGAAATTACATAGATGAGGTAACAAATAAGGTGATGAAATACAAATATATATATATATATATATACACACAATATTACAAAAATCTAAGCAAAAATAAATAAATTTCAATGGGTATAATTGAAATTCATTGAAAACATATAGATAAGTCAATATACAAAATTTGAGGAAGATTGGAGGTGATTTGGAATGGTTTTGTATCAAAAATCATAATTAAATCGAGTTCAAAAAATTATTCTACGACGCATGTATCAAACATGTATCTTGCACGTGTCTCTCACACAGGTGTACATGTGATACACAATTGATACAAATATGATACTTATGTGATACACAAATAATACGCAGTGTGATACACATATCATTTTTTTTTTATGTTCAGTTTTTACTTCGAATATTCAATTCAAACCACCTCAAAACTTCACCAAATCATCCCAAAATTGAGATTCAAGCTCCTTAAGATGTACTTAATCTATTCTAATAACACTCACTCAAAAGAAAGCAAAAGTTTGACCTTTTTTGCTACAACTAGCTAATTGGCTAATATTAGTAATATTTGGTTAATATTAATAATATTTTAAGAATTAGTCAATTTTTGTAATGAGCTACTTATAAATGGACATAGCTGATAGTTTCCCTTTTATTTTTTGATTTATTGGGTTTAATTGGATGGTTTTTAAGTGAAAAAGATTAGAATAGCTAAATTGTGCAACATATATTCACTTAGATAACTTTTAAATGATAATTAAAATGGTAAGTTTTGTGGAGTGAACCTTTATTTGAATGATTACCAGTAAAATCATTCGTAATTGCGAGTGTTTCATTGTCATCTCCTCTGCAAGAAGAAGAATGGGCTATGATAAATTATCTTTTCAATAATAATCATGCATTTTATTTGAGCTTGAAACTATTTCCTCATGTTAAGATTGTGTGGCTTCATTCCAGAAATAACAACATGGAATGAGAAACGAACTTGGTCACTTAATAACATAATGTGCAATAGTCACCACATTTATTAGCAAGCTTAGACATTTCATGTTTCCATTTTGGTACCTGAATTTGATAGCATCTTTCACTGGTCGCCTGGATAATTATTAAAAGTTCTTTAATGAAATTTTTTGTGCATTTCAAATATATTTTAGTGTTTTGGTGTGTTTATTTCAGAGAATCAGTTCGGATTCATGTCAGGTCGATCGACTACATAAGCCATTCATATTGTGAGGAGGTTGATGGAGCTGTATGGGGGGAGGAAAAAGGACTTGCATATGATGTTCATTGACCTACAAAAATCCTACGACAAAGTCCCAAGGGAGGTTCTATGGAAATGTTTGGAGGTTAGCAATGTTGCGATAGTGTATATTAGGGTGATTAAGGACATGTACATGGAGCTAAGACTCGGGTGAGAATTGTGAGAGGAGACTCGGATTATTTTTCAGTGGCGATAAAGTTGCAGCAGAGATCAACTCTTAGCTCATTTCCATTTGCCCTGGAGATGGATGTGCTGGTGCGACACATTCAAGGGGGGTACCATGGTGTGTATGTTATTTATAAATGACATAGTGGTGATTGACGAAACGTGTTGCAGGGTTACTGCTAGGCTGGAGTGTGGAGACAAACTCTAGATTCTAAATATTTCAAGTTGAGTATGAAGAAAACAACATACTTGGGTTTCATGTTCAGTGTTGGGACGCAGAAAGCAGAAGTTGACGTGAAGCTTGATGCACAAGTCATCCATATGAGAGATAGTTTCAAATATATTGGGTTTGTAATACAAGATAGTCAAAAATTTGACGAGGATGTTATGCATCATATTGGAGCAGGGTAGATGAAATGAAGACTCGCATATGGTATTTGTGTGATAAGAATGTGCCAACAAGACTTAAGGGCTAATTCTACAAAGTGGTAGTTAAACCGACTATGTTGTATGGTACTACGGGTGGGCGTTCGATACTTCGGTACGGTATTTAATAACTACGATTCGGTATTCGGTATATCAATTGTGCATACCAGATAATGTACCAAAGTAAATCGATACGGTTTATTGGTTTGGTACGATTTTGGTATCATACTGAAGTTTTTCAAATCAACCTCTTTGTGCGTGCGCGTGCGCACAGACACACACACACACACACATACATACATATATATATATATATATATATATATA
>ML439230.1:9203-50384 GCA_005239525.1 Nicotiana knightiana
GCGCTTTTTTTTTTTCACATTTTGGTGATGAAAAAGGAGGGAGGGGGGGGCCCGGAGGCTGTTTTTTTTTTTTTTTTTTTTTTTTTTTTTTTTTGTGAAAAATGTTTTTTTATTGTCAATTACAGTATCTATGGATAATTGTGTATTTTGATTATTTCGTTGAATATTTATTTACCAAGTATTAATTAGGAGAAGTTCTAGCTATAAAATAATTTTTTTTTTTGCCTTCGTGTGATTATTTCCTTCTAATTAGTATCTAATATATTCACATTTTGTTGAAACGCCAAAATTGCCTTTAGTTATCTGTTTTTAAAAAAAAATGACAATTTCTTTACCGTCAATATTTATAAAACTTTCTATCGAAATTTCTTCGATCAAAAACTAGTTCGAGAAGCATCTCTTCATTGACCACGACGCATACTATCTTATTCTGGTGATTATAAATCATCATAAAGTTTAGTAGTATATACGGCAATCTTTTCTATAGCAATATCGTTTGTTTCGATATTTTTTACTTCTATAGTGAATGACTGTTATACACATATAATAGCATTTGACGTTTAAATATTTTTTAGTTGTTATAGATAAAAACTATTCAAAAAATAATTATTTTTTCGTTTTTCATGTTACATATAAAAAATATGAAAATTATTAAAATTTAAATCTCAAAAGATATGCATATTTCACTAGTTAAATATTGAAGAAAGATAATACATTATTAATAAATTTATAACTAAATATAAAGATTTAAACTCTAATGCAAATATTTTAAAGCTACCTAAAAAATGAATTTTTCAAGATTGATGGAAGAACTTTGTAATTGTAACTTGTTTCATGTATTTCACTCTCTTACTAGCGATATAACGCATGAATTGATAAAGATTCGTGTCCAAATTTTCAGCAAAAAGATATCAAATAGTTTTTCCTTAAAGACAATCTAAGAGCTTAACACTTAAATTTTCTATCTAAATATTTTTTTGAAAATTGTCCAATGAAAAAGATATTATGTGCATATCTTCAATTCTTATATCGTATGCAAGATATAAACATTATTTAATGAAAAAGATTGTGTGCATATTTTTAAAATTATTATTAGTAATCTTAAAAATTCTATATGGCTGTTATAAGGGGTAATTTTACAAAGAGCATTCTGCTATAAAAAAGGTTATTGTTATTATAGGTAAAAGTTATTATAGAAGGTAAAATATAACTTTAAAAAATCGGTTGTGAAGAAATTTTTTATAATGAATGACTGTTATATAGGAATGTGGTTATAGAGAGTGTTTTACCAAAAATTGTTAACCTTTTCTTAAAACGAATTAATAGAAAGATGGGGGTAGATCCTAACCAAAGATAATTAACTCTAGATCGAAGAACGTTAAGTAGGAAAAATCGGGAATGGTTAGATTTATGAACCCGTCGAGATTATAAAAGATGTCAAGTGAAGATAATGGGCTTATATTCTCAATGTTGTTATTCCACAATACGCTATAAAAAAGAACGAGAAAGTGTCTCGCTTGACGGCTATGTACTATATCTTTATTGATTTCATGATGGAGATTACAAAGGTTTGGAACAATATTTTGAACCTTCTCTTGGGTTCCCCTGGATTCCCCTCAGAGAAGGTTCTTCCAGAAGAAGAAAAAAGAAAAGTCCCCCCACTATCATTCTTTTATCCTGTATATATACTATATGTTCCCCCTGGTCCAGCGGTCCTTAGCCAGGGTGCTTTATTCTGCTATCTATACTTTAGGTCGGCTTCCCTAGACGCCTTGGCGTGGGCCTAGCCGTAAACGCTTTCTGATGGTTCGATCTCGGCCATGGCCGAGATGCTCGTTGTTACGATGTCTTGTGTGCATCATCACGACTTAATCACCTTCTTGTCATTCCCTTCCGATGCCTTCCTTACGTGGTCAGATTTCGACCTATACAGTTAGTCCCTCTGCTTATGGGGGTTGCCTTTGGACGAGCAAGATGGGCGGACCTCGTCAATTCGAGAACTTTGAGAAATCTGCACGTTTTGGTTGACGGGCGAGCACCTCTTAGCGGGGTGATGATGTGACATTTCGAAATCTTCGTCAGACCGGTATGTCAATTGAAATGACATTAAGTTCGTCAGGTTTCATTATGGCACACGTTCATTGTATGTCGCATCTTTCACGTGCCTCTCCCGTTATTTTTAAAAAAAGGCGGCGCTTTATTTCTCGAACCGGGGTATTTATGTGTCTATACATAAGATAGTTTCTCATATGAATGTAGTGTTTCCCAAATCATTCACAAGTATATCCTAAAAGTGTTTGCTCTTTTCACCCAGTTCTTCATATTTCTTTCTTTTTCCCCGTCAATCCCTGTGGTTGTTACCCTTCTTTCCTTATGTTCACGATCTGTATAATCGCTTAAAGTGATGGACAATACTTCTTCTAACCCTGACCAAGTCACTGGTGCTCCGATTCCGTAAAATGTCGTGCCTCCCCTCGAACAGGGAGCGATTTTGGTGGAGGACGAGAGTCTTCCAACGGTGGTGCCCCGCTCGGGGAAGGCAAGGACTGACTTTAACAGTGCTGCCGAAGATGATCTTGAACACGTGCTTTCTACGATGGATGTGGCGGCGCTCGCGACATTCAAAGTCAAATGGAGAATCCTTGAGCATATCGAACTCGTTCCGGCGGGAGACGATATAGTACGCATACACCGCCCGGGGGACTGCACGTTCTATGCGTACCCTTTTATTATTGGGTACACATTTCCCCTTCCCTCACTGGCGGATGACTTCTTCCGCTTCTACGAGGGTGCCCGTCTTAGCTCACCCCGTATATATACAAACTCTTCTTGATGCTCATCAAGTATACGGAGTTAGCAGACCGTGGGGTTTCACTTCAACACTTGTTGCATCTCTTCGTCCCCAGTTTCATAGAGGCACTATGCTACATCTTCGTCACCGAGGTACTAAGAGCCTGGTGATCGGAATGGATGACAAAACCAATTGCCTCTTCTGGGAGAGCTTCTTCTACGTACGCACGGAACACGTGGTGTCTAACCCCGTCGGGTTCCCTGAGACGTGGAATTTTTCTCTTAGGTCTTTCTTTCCCTTTCCTTTTTCACTATGCTAATTAGTCATTTTTATCTAGTGATCTCGTTGATTGATTGGTTTTTTCGTGTTGTTGCAGCTGAGAGGTTACCCCCTCCGCAAATTAATGATATTCGCGGGTGGGTGAGCTCAGTTTTGCCTCATACTGTTGGCATTCGCGCATAGACACGTTTCCACAAGAGGTTTAGGCGTAAACCTTCTGCCGGGTGGTGATGCTCGGTCTCTCAGATAGGAGTTGGAGAAGAAGGATGAGGACCTGGTGCGGTCCATCCACATATGTAGTGAGGTCGAGGGGCTGCTCAGGGTTAAAGACGAGGAGCTTGAGGTGGGCAAGGGTGTTGCGGCGGAGTGCGAGGACCTTCAGGCGAAGGTGTCATCCTTGTGAGCAGAGCTCGAGCAGAATGCCAATAGAGTTGCTAGTCTAAGTTCGGAGTGGACCGAAAAGGTGACCAACTTGGAGAGGAAGGTGGTTGAGTTAGAGAGGACCGAGGGGGCCCGAGTGGCATCCGTGGAGAGGGAGGTGGCGCTGGAAGACATCGTGCTCGTCCTTAGTTCTGAGCGAGAGGCTGAGAGGGAGACGGCCACGATGAAGGAGGCAAGGCTTGAAGAGCGGATCGGCAAACTTGAGCGAGATGCCTCGAGCCTAGGTGACAAAGTGGCAGCTTTTGAAGCCGAGAAGGCGCAGTTGTTGGCTCAGGCCCCCCCAGAATCTGCCTTTGTCGTTGTCCCCCGCCACTTGTATGAGATGTGGGTCCATGTTGAGGCCCAACGAGATGTATATAATAATCTGTGGGCCGCGGGGAACGTCACTGAAGTCGTTTTTGAGGATGCTCGCGTGAAGGCGCGTGAAGCTCGCCTCGCCTCGCCTACAACTATGATCCTGCGACACCGAAGGCCTACGGGGGTGCTGAGGTTGAAGACGGGCTTTCTTCTGATGACGGTGGTGCCGGCGGGGATGATGGCAGAGACGCGGCAGAGTGAAGTTTTGTAGTCTTTTGGCACTTTGGTTTTTCGTTCTTTTCTTTGGTGTTGCTTGTTGCTATTGTTTTGTTTTGTTGTTTCTCCTTCTCTCTCTTTTTCTGGGGCCTGTTTTGGCCTCTTGTAAGACGTTGTGCGTATGTAAATTTTGAATAAGAATTTTCTTTTAGATGTACATCCCTGCCTCTCCTCTCTCTTTTCCTTTTAAGAAAAAGCTTCAAACTTTTTCGTGTTGAGTCCCTGTCTCACTTGGGGATTTGGTGGGGTCAACCCTTACTTTATTCGAGCGAGGTCGAATATAAAGTAATTCGAGCAAGGTTGGATGTAAAGTAATTAGAGCGAGGTTGGATGTAAAATAATTCGAGCGAGGTCGAATGTAAAGTAATTCGAGCAAGGTCGAATATAAAGTAATTCGAGCGAGGTCGAATGTAAAATAAGTCGAGCGAGGTCGAATGTAAAGTAATTGGAGCGAGTTCGAATGTAAAGTACTTCGAGCGAGGTCGAATGTAAAGTAATTCGAGCGAGGTTGAATGTAAAGTAAGTCGAGCGAGGTCGAATGTAAAGCAATTCGAGCGAGGTCGAATGTAAAGCAATTCGAGCGAGGTCGAATGTAAAGCAATTCGAGCGAGGTCGAACGTAAAGTAATTCGAGCGAGGTCGAACATAAAATAATTCGAGCGAGGTCGAATGTAAAGTAACTCGAGCGAAGTCGAATGTAAAGTAATTCGAGTGAGGTCGAATGTAAAATAAGTCGAGCGAAGTCGAATGTAAAATAAGTCGAGCGAGGTCGAATGTAAAGTAATTCGAGTGAGGTCGAGTTTTTTTTTGGCGACTCAAGCGAGGCCGAGTTTTTTTTCTTTATTCGGGCGAGATCGAATTTTGTTTTGGCGACTCGACCGAGGTCGAGTTTTACTTTGGCGACTCGAGCGAGGTCAAGTTTTACTTTGGCGACTCGAGCAAGGTCGAGTTTTTTCTTTATTAGGGCGAGATCAAATTTTATTTTGGCTATTCGAGCGAGGTCGAGTTTTTTTTCTTTATCCGGGAAAGATCGAATTTCATTTTGGCGACTCGAGCGAGGTCGAGTTTTACTTTGGCGATTCGTGGAGTGGTGTAAGAATATTGTGTGCTACTTTGCTTTTTATTGGAGAGTTTCATGCGTTGCAGTTTATGCAAGCATCGGGGTGAGTCCCAGTCCATATAGTCCCTTAATCGCTCGGCCTGGAGAGGTCGTCAACGGGGCGGGCGATGAATTCGCTACTTAGAGGTTCAGATGTGATTTGATGTGTATAGTCGGGTGAGTTGGTGTTGCATCGCCAGAACGAACACATGGGCGAGCTCTTGGTACCCACGTCCTGCCTGTGTTTGGGCGTTTTGAGCTTGCCGCACAATCCCCTGCTTATAGAGATTGTTTCTTAATGAAGTTGGTCCGTTCTGAGCCGTTTGTTTATTATTTGCACTATGGTATGGTGTGGGGGGTTCTTCCCGGTTTGCCCGCTGCTTTAGGGAGGAATTTAGAGCCAGTATGTCGGTTGGCCTTGGCTCGCGTACTCGGGGGTGGGCGTCCCTGCTCTTCGTTTCACTTCTTTTTTTGTAAAAAGGATAGCGAGTTAGAGGTATAAGGAATCATTCGTTACCTTGGTTGGCTGGTTAGCTGATGAATGAGGGAGATTGTTCACGTTTCCTTCGTCGGTTGCACTCTTTAGAACTGATGTCGGCTTCACATACAGCCTCATCATTATTTGAGCTTGAGCGTCCCGTGGGTGGACAATTTGCTCCTCCCTTTAGGACCTCGAGTTCGAGTCCCGGTTCGCTCCAGTCCTGGACGCGCCAAGGTAACAGTAACATAAGTTATACCATAAACGCACAAACGAAGAGCATTTTAACAATAAATTATACAACAAGCATCATCCCATATAGTAAGAGGTGAAGGTGGTATGCGCGGGGTGCTAACTTGGAAGTGAGATTACGAGTGTGCTTGATGTGCAATAGTCACATCTCCACTACGATAACTCACGCTTGCAATGCGCCAGAATTGTTGTCGTGGCGCAACGTAGGCGTTGCGTATAAGCTCGGCGTAGCTCCGGTTTCGCGTAAGGATTTATCCTTGGTTTGGCGGATCTAGAGGGAACTAAGGCTTTGGCTAGAAAATCCCTACAGACGGCGCCAAATTGCTTTACCAAAAAAGTGTTAACCTTTTCTTAAAACGAATTAATAGAAAGATGGGGGATAAATCCTAACCAAAGATAATTAACTCTAGCGAAGAACATTAAGTAGCAAAAATCGGGAACGGATAGATTTATGAACCCGTCGAGATTATAAAAGATGTCAAGTGAAGATAATGGGCTTACATTCTCAATGTTGTTATTCTACAATACGCTATAAAGAAGACCGAGAAAGTGTCTCGCTTGACGACTATGGACTATATCTTTATTGATTTCATGATGGAGATTACAAAGGTTTGGAACAATGTTTTGAACCTTCTCTTGGGTTCCCCCTGGATTCCCCTCAGAGAAGGTTCTTCCAGAAGAAGAAAAAAGAAAAGTCCCTCCACTATCTTTCTCTTATCATGTATTTATAGTAGATGTTCCCCCTGGCCCAGCAGTCCTTAGCCAGGGTACTTTATTCTACTATTTATACTTTAGGTCGGCCTCCCTAGACGCCTTGGCGTGGGCCTAGCTGTAAATGCTTTTTGATGGTTTGATCTTGGTAATGGTCGAGACACTCGTCGTTACGGTGTCTTGCGTGCATCATCACTACTTAATCACCTTCTTGTCGTTCCCTTTTGATGCTTTCCTTACGTGGTCAGATTTCGACCTCATGCCTTCCTTACGTGGTGTGACTGTAATACCCAAGCCCCCTGAATATGTTTTCCTTTACAACAATAAAGTTATTGACTTGTTTTATTGAAATACTAATGTTTTCTCTTTCTTTTTTCTTCAAATTGTTTTCCAACAATAAATATATTGTAATATGCATTCTGCTGAATACAAGATGTGTTTCACCATCATTTAACTCATCATTTACAGCAATTTTCTATTAAAATAAATAATGAAAATGTTCTTCTTTGGCAAGTAAAAGCTGTCCCTCTTAATTCCACTTGATATATTAGTTTTTCGTTTTGATAACCAATAAATGAACCGAAATGGTTCCTTTTAATTTTTTCATTTAATTCTTCTATTAGGATAAGAAATATCCTATATTCACCTTTCAATAACAGAGAGATGAGAAAGTATTATGTGAGAGCTCGAAGGGATTATCATGGGGGAAGTCAAAAGGATTTATTCGCAAGAAGGGAAGTCCCCACCAAAATAAAAATGAGATAAAACAAAAAAGGAAAAGCTCCTAATCACATTAAAATTTCATACAGTTTAGACATTTTTCTAACAAAGCCCCATTTTTGGTGATTTTTGGAAATGAAAATAACTCTTATGTTATTTACACGTGAAGAAAAATACTTTCCATCTTTACTCAAATCAATAGATATATATCATGTGTTTTTACATATATTTTTGTAACTACTATAATTATTAATACTACTTTATGCTATATTTTACCATGGTCTATCACTTATTCATAATTAACTGAAAAACATGATACTTTCTCGGTCCCAATTTATGTGACAGTGTTCGAATTTCAAGAATCAAACAAGTTATTTTTTTACCGTAACTTTTTCATATGCCTTTTAATATTTTAAATTATTTATTATTGCGACTTATAGTATTGTTTACATAGTTTTCAAATATATAAATTTTATGTCAAAAAATTTAATTATTTTATAGTTAAATACACAGTCAAAAATGCTTTAATCTTGTTTGTAGAGGGGACAAAACTGGTCAATAAGGGTAATAGCAACAACTTGTTTATCAATGGCTGCAAAAATGGATGAAAGCAGAGACACATTGCCATCATTATCAAAATATCTTATGGAAAATTTTGAATTAAATAACAACCCAATTAATGGAATACGGATGACGGAAGATTTGATTTTAGATGTCCTTAGGTCATTTCCAACTTTACCCCATTTCTCCATAATGGGGGAAAAATTGGGGTAAACAAGCTCCAACCCACCCCCATTTTTGCCCCCATAATGGGGGATGAATAGTATTTCCTTAAATATGGGGTTACACTATTCATCTCCCCATTACTATTCACCTATATTTTATTACTTAACTCTTTTAATTTATCTCTTTAAATATATCTAATTATGTTTATGTAATATCTTTATAATCTTAATTTACGTCTTAACTTTGGCATATAATTTTGATAAATTAATTTTCGTGCATTTATTATTTTTATGTAAAATTATAAGTTAATTTTATTATAAGTTATAATTGTACAAAAAATATATAATCCTCTGAAAAAATAAATGGTGCAAATATGAAATATTAGATGTCGCTAAAATTGAAAATACATTAAAAATGAAAATACATGAAAATTGAAAATACATTAAATTAAAATACATAAAAATTTAAACTACGATAAATAGCATAATAACTTAGTAGGGAGGTACATCGTCTCCAGGTATACCAAAATCATTGTAGTATTGAGTGAGTGATGTCGAGGATTGTTGTGATTGTGAGTGTTGATATTGTTGACTTCTTTTATAAATTATTAGTTAAGTTATAATAATTGCGTACAAATTATATTATTTAAAATTTTATGAAATTATTTTAATGAAAATTACAAATTAATGAAAATAAAAGATAGAATTTGTTTAATAGAATTTAAAAAATAAAAAATTGAAATGAAAAATAATATTATAATATAGAAGAGAGAGAAAAATATAAAAAAGAATTTTTTGAGGAAAAAAATGAGGGAGTGATTGGAATAAGTTATCCCCAAAATGAAAAAATCCTCATTATGGGGACAAAAATTAGGGTCAAAGATTGGAGATGGCCTTATATGGAATATGTGGTGTCTGTCACTCCTTTTGCTTTCACAATATTTTATTTTCAATCAAGATTCTGCGCAGAGATGATTCAAGAAAAGATTATATTAGAGCCAAAACTATGGAGATCATAATGAGTGTACTTAGAGGTAATGAGGCTCTTTGATTTCCCTGTTCAATTCGTGGATTTATAACAGTAATTATAGTTATTAAGAGTTACTACTAACAGGGGCGGATCCGCCCATTTACAATGGGGTAGCATGACACCCGCTAATATAATAAATAATTTATATACCTATGTTGAAATTTTTTTAAATTAGGTTAAATATCTGATCCTACCACCCGCAGCCGTAAATTAGACAAAGGTGTCATGGTTGGTAGATATTTTTTAAATCTTTCTCGGGTGTAAAAGTCAAGTTGAAAATTATCTTGAACCTTGTCCGACTTTCTCTTTTCGTGTGCTTTTTATTTCTTTTTGTCTCAGTCATTTTCCTTTTCGACTACCTCCCAATTTTCTATTTGTCGTTTCATTATTTTTGTATTTTTTTCTTTATTCTATTATTTATATGTCGTCTCTAACAAGAACATTCAAAAAAGAGATTCCGAAATTATAAAATTCTATAAAATAAATAGTCCTCTTAATCTCAAATTTATGAGTTTTCTTCTTTCATATCCGAAAATTTTTAGTATTCATGGGAATTTAGATTGAGATCAAATTTTTTTCATCTTTTTTTATTATATCATAAAAATTTGTGTTATTCTATGGTTATTAATTTAAATCACTTTACTATTAAATTATGACAAAAATTACGTGAGTATTGCTTAAAAAATATGAGATTTATGATTTTGATTTTTGAGAACTTATAGTTTATTTAATTTTATACTTGTGGGGTATAATTTATCTATTGAAGATATTTTAAAAAAATATCTTATTCTGATTGGTAATTCCCTTATTGAAGATGTTATCTTACTTGTGTAAATTTATTCTTAATATACAAAAAAAGGATGTAATTTCCTAGTGAAAATGTTGATTTTACTTGTGTTGTTATAATAAAGGTGTGATTCCTTATTTAAAATGCTAATTACGTCTATTTTTTAATATCTAAAAAGTAATTTTTTGTATTTGTAAATTAAAACTACCTATTAAGTTGATCCGAATAAACTCAAAAAAATCTAATAAACATTTCTAACAAATTTCATATTAGTCATTATAAGGTATACATTAAAAGAAATTATGGCACCCGCCACCTTCACATCTTAGATCCGCTTCTGCTACTAAGTAGGTGTTTGGACATAAAAATCGTAATTATTTGAAAAAAAAAATAGTATTTGGAGTTAAGTTGAAAAGTGATATTTGAACTTTTAAACTTTGTTTGGATATGCATTTCACTTGAAAAAAATATTACAGTTTTATTAGTGGGGAAAAAAGTTTTTTTATTATGAAAATTGTGAAAAAGTAGTCAAAACCACTTTTTAATTTTTGAAAAACACATTTTCGAAAATTTTTTTTTTTTTCAAAAACTTGCAAAATCTCATGGACACACATTTTGAAAAAACACATTTTTGCCTAATTTGTTATGCAGATGTGAGGTTAATGAAATCTATAATAGCAGCAGCTGCAACATTATTAGCACTAAACCAAAACTTGACCAAGGAAGAGCTTGAGATAAAAAGCCTTGCTTTTAAATGGAGCTGTGTTTCTTCAAATTATGAGTCTTTTTATTTTTTTTAATTAACTTTTTTCATATTCTCCTCCGGACTATATATGTTATTTATATAATCTAATAATGTAATTGATTCAGGATAAAGTGTGTTACTGCTACTATAAATTGCTAGAGCTGAACAAGAACACCACCTTCAGGTCAAAAAGAAAGCTCCCTTTTGAGGATGATGACAAACAACCTCAGATGAAGAAATGAAGAGCTTTTGCCAAGAATTTTTCTCAAGAATCAGATTGTAATTAGCTTTCTTTTGTGAAACACTATATTGAATATGAGCAAATTAATAGATGTTGGGAGAGATTAGAGGAAAATAAAACTAGAATGAAAGAATTATTCCTTATTGTAAGGATTGTTGAAGCTAGTGTAAGTAATACTTTAGGATATGAGTTTGCTTCTCTTTCTTTTCATAATATACCAAGTAAACCCTGATTTTTAAGGGGTTGAATTTGTTTGAATGTTAGGATAGTTGTTACCTGTTGTATTATATCGTGTTGTTACTTTATATACGATGTTTGTTTGGGTTGTTGCTTAAATTTTATTGTATCGTATTGTTAAATCTGTTGTTAACGACGAAATATGTCACTTTATGTAACTACTGATTTGGTGTGGTTGTGTCGCTATCTTGTCTTTTTCTCTCATCTCATCCTTTACTATTATTAAATAATTTTATTTTTTTCTTTTACCCTACCTTTTTATCTAATAAATTTACTCTGTATCATAATTTTTTTTTATAATATTGTAAATTTACTCTTTATATTGCTGGTGCATGATATCATGAAACAACGGCAAACGATACAATTTATCCAAATATTTAAAATTTTAAATATTTTTCCCCCTTCATATTGTGAAATCTTTATATTCCCTGGTAACAAAAAAAAAAAAAACTTTTTAAAGGTTAAATTTCCTTGTTGATTTACACGTGTTGTATCACATACTTCATTTTGGCGTATTATTTATTGCATGAACAATCTCTATATCGCATTCTTTGACTGCGTTATTCATTTGATAGTGGATGGACTGCTTGGCTGTTTTGTTGTTTCCTTATGCACTTTAACTTGGGGTTCAATGCAGTTAAAATAAGCTGTCAAATGAACAAAAATATAAGACGGGATTAGAACAAATCTAATCCATCTCGACTTACTATTTCAAGAATTTCTTAAATTATTGGTGTGAGCTCTAGAATCTCTGTTTGTTACCCTATCAATATGGTAATTGTAAAATGGAATAGCGGAATATATATTTGTTTATCAATTAGGGCACCTAATCGGTCCCAGGTAAAATAGGGTAAATGCACAATGAAATATAGTTACATTCATTTCATTTTGCTCTTACCCCTATTTTGGAAGGGCAAAGAGGCTATTTCCGATCGGTGGAGACAGTTCACTTTGCTTATCAATATTCTCAAATTCTTTGTTTGTTTATTAGTAGTATTTTTTTATAACCTTTGAATTTAGTTTTAAGCACAAGTAAGCCAAAATCATTTCATAATCCTTTTTTGTTGTTAGCTTCTTCCTTAACATCACAAGTCCTACCTTGGACAGTTGGACTAGCCTTTTTCAAACTGCCAAGGCTGCCACTATGTTGTTAGTTTTTATGGATTTCATGGTGTTTTAAATGTTGAAATCATTTTTCATTAAATATTACTAATTTCACCTCAAGCTTTATTCTTATAACTATAAATCGTAACACAGCTTATGTAAGTGTCGATCTGCACATGGATTGCACGCTACTCATGACAGAATTTCACTTTGGGGAAGATTGAGGAACATACATACTAATGGACCTTGGCTTATAATAGGAGATTTCAATAGTTTGTTGCATGTGAAAGATAGATAGGATGGAATTCCGGTTCATTTAGCAGAGATAACCGACTTCCAAAAGTGTATTGATAACATTGGTGTAGGGCAAATTACTAAGAGAGGCTTCAAGTTCTCATGGAGTAACAAGAGAGATGCAGATATCTGAATTTACAGCCACATAGACTGGGCATTTGGAAATGCTGATTGGTTTCAACAATACAATGGTGTGGAAGCTATCTACATGTTACTAGGATATTCAGATCACTCACCAATTATGATAATCACAGATGTCACCAGGAAGAAAGTGAAAAAAACATTTAGACTCCTATATACAGTGATGCAGCTACAAGAATACGAACAGGTGTTGCAATCCACATGGAGTTAACAGATTCAAGGCTACACAATGTACTCAATATGGAGAAAGTTAAAGTTAGTGGAGATGTAGACTATAGGCCTTCAACAGGAACACTCTTCAGTTGATAAGAAACTAATTCAACTGAGAGAAACACTGAAGGAGGTGCAGGGCAAGCTCAATCAAGACTACTTTAATAACTCATTGATTGAGGAGGAAAGAAGGACATTGGGACTTATGGAGAAATGGGAAGCAATACAGGAACAAGTATTGAGACAGAAATCCAGGGCCACCTGGATCAAGTTAGGTGACTGCAATTCCAAGTACTTCCATGCTTACATGAGAGCCAGACAAGCAAAGAACAAGGTAACTTGTATTTACAATAAACAACAGATCAAAATTTCTGAGCCTAAACAGATACATCAGGAGTTCACTCAGTTCTTTCAGCATCTACTGGTGAAGCAGCCAATGAATTACTGGGTATAGATATCAATATAGCTAAAAATGGCCTATGTCTATCCATGAATCAGCAACATCAATTCTTAAAGCATGTAACAGCTGAGGAAATTGCTCATGTTGTGCAAAACCTCCCCAGTGACAAGGCTCCCGGTATAGATGGATATCCTGCTAAATTTTTCAGAGAATTCTGGCCAATTATTGGTGAGGAGGTCACAGAAGTAGTACTACAATTCTTTGAAACTGGCAAGCTGTTGAAAGAAATAAATTGCACGACAATCACTTTGATACCCAAAGTTCAGAATCCTACTTATGTCAAGGAATTTAGGTCTATTGCCTGCTGCTCTACACTATATAAAATTATTGCTAAGGTACTAACAGCTAGGCTCAAACTAGTTGTTGATCTATTGGTAGGGCCTTCACAGTCTGCATTCATTGAAGGTAGGAACATACTTGACAATGTTATAATGGCACATGAGCTGATCAAGGGATATACTCAAAAAACAGTCTCTCCCAGATGCATGATCAAGGTTGATATCAGGAAAGCATATAACTCTGTAGAATGGAGCTTCTTGAAAATGATATTACTAGACTTTGGGATCCCCTACAAACTGGTAACCCTGATAATGGAATGTGTAACAACTGTTAGCTACACATTGTTACTTAATGGTGGCTTGACTAACAGATTTGAAGCAAAAAAAAAGGTTAAGATAGGGAGACCCAATGTCTCCATATTTGCTTGTGTTGGCAATGGAATATTTGAACAGATCCCTAAAGACACTTATACAGAATCCTGACTTTAACTTTCACCCGAAGTGTGCAAGACTGCAGGTTCTACACATTTTCTTTGTTGATGACCTACTGATGTGTTGCAGGGCAGATGAAATACCTATGAAGCTAATGATGGGAGCATTTGAACACTTTTCTGTTGTCTCTAGACTTAAAGCAATTCTAGAAAAGAGTTCCTTATATATAGCAGGGTGCAAGTGGCCTTCAAAGAAAAAATGAAATCTGAGTTGCACCTAACTCTAGGTACTCATGTCCTATGCCTCAATAGGATTAGTAAGGTAAGATTTAGCCCGGTAGTTAATTGCTCATGCCCTATGCCTTTAGGAAGATACACAAATGGCTATGAGATTATATTCCCTCGTGAGACTTTGCTGGCAACTACACCATGATCCTCTACATGAGGCTGACATCATAAGGCAATGTGATGCGCAAAGGAGTGATTATATAGCCAAGGCATAGAGGCAACACTACTGGTGCTATTGTCCCCCTTATTTGTACTCTTCCTATGTGGTTTCTTTCCTTTTTTATTATTAATAAAACTATCCCTAGGCACCTCGCCTAGTAGATTTGATTTTTTAAAAAAAACTCTAGGTACTCTTCCATTCAAGTACCTTGGAGTACCTCTGTCCACAAGGAAGCTCATAATCGACCAGTGCATGACATTAGTTGAGAAGATTGTAGATAGGATCAGAAGCTGAACTTCAAAGTTTCTATCCTATGCTGGAAAACTACAACTCATTAAGAGTGTTTTATTTGAAATACAGACCTACTGGGCGCAAGTATTCTTAATACCAAAGAAGGTCATCAAGATAGTTAATAGCATTTATAGGAGTTTCCTCTTGGCTGGAGTACATGACAATTCTAATAGAGCTCCTGTTGCTTGGAAAACTCTATGCAACCCAAGAACTGCTGATGGTCTAAACATCAACTATGCATTATGGAATAAGGCTGCTCTAACCAAACTCTTATCGGTTATAACTGCAAATAAAGATAAACTATGGGTTAGGTGGATCCACAGTCACTACATAAAACACAACGATGTTGCTACCACGGCTATTGCAAAACAGACCAGCTGGTTAGTAAGGAATATATTCTCTGCTAGAGAATGGTGGGCATATGATCTAACAGTGATAGACTCCATTGTGTCTGATGATAGATTCAGCATCATGAAGGCGTATATCTATTCTATGCCATGTTATCCCAAAGTCCCATGGAAATCACTGATTATGTTGATGAGAATCCTGCCAAAACACCAGTTCATACTGTGGATGGCAGTACAACAAAGGCTAGCTAATGTTGACAGGCTCGCAAAATTTGGAATCCAGGCTCCCCAATCATGTGTTTTATGTGAAAGAGATATTGAAGAAACACATGCTCACCTATTCTTTGAATGTCAATACTCAAAAAGCTTGTGGAAGGGAATGATATGACTGAGATACCAAAGAAACATCACAAACTGGGAGTCTAAAGTGAATTGGTTATCAACCAATGTCAATAACAGGAACCCAAGAAGAACAATACCAGGGATTGTTTTTGCAGCGATGGTGTATCATATCTGGATGGAAAGGAATAGCCGAAGATTTCAAAGCCAGAAAAGGGAAGCCAAGGACAGAGCTAAAGACATTATAATTCAAGTGCATATAACATGTCAACAAAAATACAAATGGAGACCTATATTGAGTACGCTTAATAGTTATCCTAGTTTGTAGTTCATAGCAAGTAGGATAGAGAAAGATCCGCATTTTTTCAAGTGGTCTTGGGTAAGCAACAATATGGTTGTATAGCTTTTTATTTTTTTGGTTATTTTTGAGACCTGCTACTTGAGTCAAAAAGAGCAGGTGATGTATATATTGAAAAACTAGTTGAAATAAAAAATTTACTTTCGGCCAGAAAAAAACAATCAACATCTGTCCAAATTTTTACAATTTGACCTAAACTAAAGCATGCACATAGGTGTGAACTGAAACCCTATCATTTTTACAGTTAGGCCTATACTAAGTGGGTGTTTGGACATAAGAATTGTAAAATTCCAGGAAAAAATAAACTTTTTTTCCAAGTGAAAATGGTATTTGAAAACTAGAGTTGTATTTGAACATGAATATAATTTTGGGTTATTTTTGAAGTTTTGTGAGTGATCTGAATGAAAAGTTTGAAAAACAACTTTTTGGAATTTTTCAAATTTTCGAAAAATTCCAAAATCCATCAAGTGAAAATTTGAAAATTTATGGCCAAAAACTGATTTCGGGAAAAAGTGAAAATTTCCGAAAAAAGTAAATTTTTTCTCATGTCCAAACGGGCTCTAAAGCATGCACATAGTTCATATACCAGTAGTCGAAAGCTTAAGCATTTACTGCAAAAGTAATGGACCATATTATGCTCGCTATACAGACTTCGGAGCGAGATGTAGATCGGAGAATCGCTCGACAGAGGTCCTAAACCATCGTTAGACAGAAAACGTTGAGATAATGACAAGGTAGTAACTTCAGTTACCCCAAAACAACGATGGAAAGATCTAGTAATGGTTGAAATAAGTTAATGGAGTTCAAACAAAAAGAGAATAGGGGATATGATCGTTCCAAAATATTGATACATGATGCAATGAAACAAAACCAACCAGAAGCGTACCATATCAAGGTGTCATTACAACCATGACATGTTCAGAAGACGTATACTTCACAAGTCAATTATTCAAAATTTCAAATCCCCTTGAGGTGTACAAGAAGAGCGTCAGCAGTCCAATATCTTCAGAACCGTTTTTTCCAAACGTTATAAGAAGAAGTCGGAAATTGATAAAATTGACCAACCCTTGCTTTTAAGTTAAGATCTCCAACCTTCAAGCCTCTGTGCTTTGACACTTTTGATAGATAGCAGCTTAACATTTGAGTCAATGCCCGTGAGTGATGTTCAAGCAAGTTGTCACTTACTAGTTCCTCCAACTTGATTTCAGGTTGATCCTACTGGGACCATCTTGATGGCAGCAGCAATCGGCATGCCAAGAAATCCAATTGCAACACTTGTAAACCACTGGTGCCATGTAAGTGGACAAGTGCTTGCAAAGGTACCAAGGAATTCAACAATAATGATCTGGAATAGAACTGTACAACCAAGGACGCTGACGAAAACATAATTGTTCAATATACCATTGAAGACATTTATCTTTTCCATATCTCTAGAGCTAATCTCATTGAACACCTGCAAGAAAACGCAAAGGTAACACTTGAGTTTTATTAGTGGATTTGAGTGAAGTTCTAACTGTTATTTTGTAGCTTGAATTATTTCTTTGTATTTTTAGAAAAATCATAATACCTATAGGTTTGACCTAATAGATTTGGGAAAAGAAAACCTATAGTCCTTTTCAAATTGGGAAACCTTTCTCTTATAGGCTTGGGACTATTTAAGATCTATATAGATATAGGGGTTGTAGTTGGGGATCCTATAGATTGTACTGTATTTTTCTTTCTCATTCATAGTGAAAAACTCTCTCTGCTTTTGTCCCGAGGATTAGGCTTAGCCGAACCTCGTTAAATCCTTGTGTTAATTTTTCTTCTCTATTTGCTTTGTGTGTGATTGTGTGCTAGTTAACCCACGATATTCCGCAACAATTGGTATTAGAGCAAAATTCGAGTTTCTACATATAATCTAGAATTAAGATGTCTTCATCATCTTCAACAAAGTACGAAGTAGAGAAATTTGACGGGGGTTCTAGTTTCAGTCTATGGAAGATAGGATGAAATTATCCTAGTGTTACAAGGGTTATGGAAGGCAATTGATGAGGATTTTCCTGAAGAGATGAAAGAGACAGAGAAGGCAAACCTAAAGGAGAAGGCTTTGGGTGCGATCTTCATGAGCGTTACAGATAACGTTCTTCGGGAAATTACTGAAGAAACTTCTGCAGCAACGACATGGAAGAAGCTGGAAGATCTGTATTATAAGAAATCGTTAACAAACCGCCTCTACCTGAAAAAGAGGTTATACAATCTCCGTATGAACGAAGGTACACCTGTTAAAACTCACCTTGATGAGTTTAATTCAATTATAATGGACCTGAAGAATGTGGATATCAAAATTGAGAGTGAGGATCAGGCCTTGATTGTGTTATGTTCTTTACCACCGTCTTATGATACTTTTGTCGATACGTTGCTATATGGAAAAGACAGCATTTCATTGGAAGATGTTAGTAATGCACTAAAATCTAAAGAGCTGAAAAAGAGCTTTCCAGAAAGCATAATTGTGGGCGAGGGTCTTGTGATTAGAGGAAGAACACAACAAAAGGACTTTAACAGGAAAAAGTCAACCGCCAGATCAAAGTCTAGAGCAAGGAAGCAACATTCTTAGAGTGCGGGGAGCAAGGTCACTACAAGAGAGATTGTCTTAAGCTGAAGGAGAAAAGAGGGAAGCAGAAAATAGATAATTCGGCAAATATTGTTGACACTAGCAATAATTCTGATGATAGTGACTATGTAGGGGAAGTCTGTGCTGTAAGTTCTAGTCATGGGCATAATTTTTGGGTTCTTGATTCAGGTGCTACTTTTCACATGTGTCCACACAAGAATTTGGTTTGCAACTTACAAGCAAATGAGTGGGACTATCTACATGGGAGATGATAATCCATTACCAGTAGAGGGGGTTGGTAACATCAAATTGAGGATGTTCGACGGAATTATCAGAAACATTGAGTGTTGGCATGTTCCTCGGATAAAGAGAAATTTGATTTCTTGACTTTGGATGATCAAGGGTAAAGATTTCACTCCGAGAATGAAATACTTAAGGTGTAAAGGCTCCATGGTACTCATGAAGGGTAAACAACATTCTAAATTGTATCATCTTCAGGCCAGTCTAGTTGAAGGGGAAGCTGCTATAGCTTCTGGGAAAAGTGATCTGAATCAGTCTCAGTTGTGGCACTTGCGACTTGGCCATATGAGTGATAATGGATTGTCTTTGTTGAGTAAGCAGAATTTGTTGAATGGGTACAAAAATCAAGTTTTGAATTTTTGTGAGCATTGTGTGTTTGGTAAACAGACAAGGGCAAAGTTCAGCAAGAAGGCCGAGCACAAGACCAAAGACAAGTTAGATTATATACACTCAGACTTGTGGGGTCCAAACAGAGTTCCCTCCAAGAGTGGTGCCAGGTATTTTATGACTTTGATTGATGATTACTCAAGGATGGTGTGAGTGTATTTTTTGAAAACAAAAAACGAGGCATTTCTAACATTTGTTAAATGGAAGACGATGGTTGAGAGACAGACGGAAAGAAAAGTGAAGCGTCTCCGAACTGACAATGGGTTGGAATTTTGCAATTCTGAGTTCGATAATTCCTGCAGTAGAGAGGCCATAGTGAGACACCGCACTTGTGTCGGAACACCACAACAAAATGGTGTTGCAGAATGTATGAACGGAACTCTTTGTGATAGGACACGAAGCATCTTTCACTTATGTGTTAGTAAAGATTTTTGGGTTAAAGCAATCAATACAACTTGTTATTTGGTCAACAGATCTCCATCCACAGCTATTTAGTTCAAAACTCCTTTTGAGGTATGGTCCGGCTCGCCTGCTGATTATTCAAATTTAAGGATATTTGGTTGTCCTGCTTATGCTCATGTGAGGGATGGAAAACTTGAACCGAGGGCAAAGAAGTGCATATTTTTATGGTATGCAACTGGAGTGAAAGGTTATAGGTTGTGGTGCATAAATCAAAAGACTCCACGGCTAATTATCAGTAGGGATGTACAATGAATCTGCCTCACTAGACAGTCAGAGGGAGAAGGCAATAGCAGAAACAGATCGTGGTGTCAGTGACCGCATAGAGCTAGAAATTGAATCTCCACTAGCTCAGCGCAGTAGTTCTAAAGTAAAGGATGTGGAGGAGGTGCAAAATATTGATCAAGATGATAATGTTGATGCACACGCGGCACAACAACCATATAGCATTGCGACAGGCAAAGAGAAGAGAGTGATAAACGTAGTTGATGGGAATCTTCTTGGATATACGAATCCAGTGGGATTTGCTTTGGCAGTTGCAGAGACCATTGATGCATTTGAGTGTTATAGCTACTCAGAAGCTATTCAGAGTACATAACCAAATCGAGGGATTAGTGCTATGGCTAAAGAGATTGAGTCTCTTAACAAGTTTAGGCGTTGCCTAGACTTGGTTGATGTGTGCGGCAATGGATAGAGCCCTTGCGAGGGCTGAGGGCAAGGTAGAGAGACGTCGTTCCTGTTGATGAAGAGAATTCAAGCCAAGGGGAAGATTTGTTATTTGGTGGCTTGAATTATTTCCTTGTATTTTTAGGAAAACCATAATCCCTATAGGTTTAGGAAAATCCATTGTCCTAATAGATTTGGGAAAAGAAAACCAATAGTCCTTGTCAAATTGGGAAACCTTTCTCTTATAGGCTTGGGACTATTTTGGATCCATATATAAGGTTGTAGTTGGGGATTTCCTATAGATTGTACTGTGCTTTTCTTCTCATACATTGTGGAAAACTCTCTCTGCTTTTGTCCCGAGGATTAGGCTTAGCCGAACCTCGTTAAATCCTGGTGCCGACTTTTCTTCTCTATTTGCTTTGTGTGTGATTATGTGCTAGTTAACCCACGATATTCTGCAACACTAATAAATAGGAAACGTTCCACGCTTCCAGCAAACTGTTTATAAACCTCCGCAATCGATTTAAATGTGCAATTGAGATGACATACTTTTTTCCATTTAGCAGAAACATTAATAACTACTAATACTTGAAAAGCTTTCATGATTACTTGCAGTGATCTATCTGTGTTTTGAACTCACTTACAAATATCCATTAACATCAACAAATGTGAATCTACTCAAGAATTAGAAAAACATGACAATATAAATTTTTGCTAATAATGCATTAGAAAGTCGTGAAAGATTATATATTGAAAAGGAAAACGAGAAAATTACCTGACAGAATACAAATGAGTTGAAAATGAGTGTGTTAAGAATCAAGTCGGCATCTGAGCCATCAAGATGAAAGAGAGCTTTGCCTGAAGTCTGAAGATACCATATGACTACAAATTGGTAAAGAGATTGTCCCAAAATGTTCCTCCACATGACATTGCTAATGAAGTTCCCCTTCCTTCCTACAGGGGATCGCTTCATCAAGTCACCATTAGGAGGTTCAGTAGCTAGAGCAAGAGCTCCCAGTGTGTCCATTATCATGTTAACCCATAAAAGCTGAACAGCAGTAAGCGGAGCATTCCCTGAAAATGCATAGAAGATACATCTCAAAACCACACCTTTAGGGGAAAATGTGTTAAAAGTAGTAAAAATTACTTCCCGCGTTTCAATTCATATTTATGTAGCATTTAAATATGTAAATTGTATTTCAAAATGATTGAAAGTTCCATGTCCGAATTCAACCGAAAAGTACTCCAAAAAGGTTCACATAAACTGAAATGGAGGGAGTAATTTTCTTAGGTCAAGATACGCTACCTGTCAAACAGGCTGAAGAAAAGTTGACAATCAAGGCAACAACATTTACAGTCAGCTGAAATTGAACGAACTTTTGAATATTCACATAAACTGAGCGCCCCCATTTGGCCACAGTCACAATTGTTGAGAAATTATCATCTAAAATTATGACATCAGCACTCTCTTTAGCTACCTGGAACAGAAAGCCACAAAACATGTTGACTACAGGCAGATAAATGAACATTAAATAACCACATAATGTTTCCACTATGTCCTACTACACGAAGCAAGATGATACAACTAATCACTTTCACTTCGAAGCCCAAATTGTAGAGGGAACATACTATGTAAGGGCACTTCAAATCTTTTGAGCAAGAAAATGGGAGATTTAACAAGTTGCTGAATGACAATTTGGAGCTTCTGTAAATGCTAGACGGATAGCAGCTCTTTAGTTTTAGTAAGCCAGAATTAGTGGAAGGAATCATAGGATTAGGCAAAATACATTGACAACCCTTTAAAGTTGCACTCTCTTTTCACTTAGACACTTCATCTTAAGCTTGTTTCATTTAAACACTTTAACCATGTGTCATTTAGACACACAATGTGCTGACATGGCAAGGTAAGTGTTGCTCACATTTTTCAAGCGCGTGAAATCATCCAAAAAACAAACTCCACATACTTCTTTCCAGTAAATTAATAGCTTTTGACGGAAAATTTTCCCTGTGAACTTCTCTTTTAATTTTCAGATTTGTTCACGGGATTACTACCAAATTCTCCTTCAGATCTGGACATACCACCACCTTTAACTCCCGGCACCACCATAAACTTCTAATTTTTCTTCTTGTTTTTAAGATACAATTGACCACTGCAATTCTTCCCAGATAAGTAGCGTTCCGATCTGAAACCTTTTTCTTCTTCCTCGAATTTTCAGCTTAGAAACTTACAGATCTTAAAGTTTTTGGCCTAGATCATTATTTGGTTACTAATTTATAACTCTAAGTAGAAGAAAGTTCCGAACTTTTCCGGCGTGAGCCAAGAATTTTCCTTAAAAAATGTCGGTCCAAAAAGAGAAATGAGGCTAACATAGGGGAGGGACTTTCTGTTATGGGTGGTTGCCCCTCGATCTGTTGTGCCAACAATTTTCTGTAGCTACTAAACCAACAGTAGTTGTTCCTTAAATGCTAAGAAACAAAATATGTTTCTTCTGTCTACAACTTAAGCCGTGAACCTCTGTGTTTGTGTCCTTGCGTGTGTGTTACTTTTTCCTCTGGAATAAATTTTACAAAAGAGGCAGTGATGATAATACCTCACTTCCTGGGCTATCAACTAGTGGGAGTTTATTGTGTCATTTCGTCGAACATCTGGTATGCTCGGAACAACTGAAATCTTTTTTTGCATTGTTGTGGAATTTGGTTGGATGAAGTCAGTGGGAAAAAATTTAGACACATTCTCCATAAAAGCAGAAAGCTTTTTGCATTGGTTCTGTTCGATTTGGACCCCCGAAACTCCATTTTCGGCCAACTGAAGCTCGTTGGAGTTTTGCAAATGCCGGGGCTGACGTTTCTGACGGTGGAATGGTCTGAAATTTTTTGAAAATGATAGACATGGAGGTGGAGAACAATTTTCATGGTTTGGAAGTTGCAATTTGGCCCAGAATTAAGTTAGAAAAGAAATGGCCGGAAATTGATTTTTCCACCGAGGATGGTCGTTAGGGTAAATGGAAACGGATGAATCCACGTGTGCTCGTCTTATTCGTCACTCTAGAATGTGAGTTACCCACACTTTTTGTGTTTGGTTGCCTACGAATTTTGTGTCTAAATGACACGGTAAATGCTTGGTAGAAGTGTTCAAATGGAACACACTTAAGATGGAGTATCTAAGTGAAATGTGTGGACGGGGTTGTTGATATATTTTGCCGATTCTAAATCATGGAGTTCTTGGTTTAACAGTACAACTGCCAAATCTAATAACAAAGATTTCCTTATCAAAAATAAAATCTAATTACTAACTTTAAATAGCTAAAAGGAAGCTGAACTAATACACATCAAGAGAGAAGTCATTCAGGAAAAATCCACCAACAACACTTGTGAGGTTATACATATTCAACATAGTTGATTAACAAAATAATAATCATACTATACTCATTACAGCAATGTATAACAGAATCTATATAATTTACGATCTTTGGCCAGGAATTTAAAGATAAATTGAAATGTCTAAATTGTGTCGAGAAAAGCCTTAATAGGAGAGCTAGTGCAATTAAAGTTAAGTTGCTTATGACATTACAGAAGGAAGATCTAAAAAGAAAGAAGTCCATGAGCTCTTGGCAGATAAAAGAAAGTGGAGCCATGCCAAAACTTCTTATTTTGTGGTAGAGTAAATTCTCTGTGAAGAAACAATAGGGTGGTGAAAAAAAAAGATCAAGATTTCCATAGCAATAAAGAGAAAATAAGTCCATACACATGCAGCAGGAAAAAAGAATGTAGATCCATATCAAAACTTCTTATTTTGCGTACAGTAAATTCTTTGTAAAGGAACATTGGGTTGGTGAACAGAAAAGGGTCACGATTTCTACAGTACAGGACCCAATTAAACATCTTGGGCCAAAAGGCACACAACTAATACATCTTTTCTAATAAGAGCGAAGGCAAATCACATTAAGAAACTTCCTCTGAAAATTTTGAAGTTCCATTTTATTGGGAGAGCGGGCCAGGGATAGCAATATAAGCGCAAATAATATCCCATTGTCATCATCTAGTTTGACCTAGCAGGCTAGCACACAGGTTTAAGTGCAGAGTGCAGTTATTATATATGCAAGTCAATATTTTTTGTCAAACATTATCATATTACCCTCAACATGCTTAATTAATTAGTAATTTTACTAGTAGTTTCTTCTAGAGTGAAGATATTATGTTGAGCTTTTGTGTGACAAAAACGTAACTTTTGTCCATATTAAATCCAATAAGGGAAAGTGCAATTTTCAGTGGAGTGGAATATAACAAATTATGATAGCACTTGGCTAGCAAATAACAAAAAACTCTCCCTCTTTAATCGACAATTATCCTTCTAAATCAAATTACACAGATTTCCTTATCAAAAATAAAATCTAATTACAAAGTTTAAATAGCTAAAAGGAAGCAGAACTAATACACATCAAGAGAGTAGTCATTCGGGAAAAACCCACCAACAGCACTTGTGAGTTGTGAGATTATACATAATTTACAGCACTGTATAACCAAATCTATATAATTTAGGATCTTTGGCCAAGAATGTAAAGATCAAATGAAATCTAAATTGTATAGAGAAAAGCCTTAATAGGAGGGTTACTGCAGTTGAAGCTAGGTTGTTTATGGCGTTACAGAAGGAAGATACAAAAAGAGATAAGTCCATTAGCACTTGGCAGATAAAAGAAAGTGGAGACATGCCAAAACTTCTTATTTTGTGGTAAGAGTAAATTCTTTGTGAAGAAACAATAGGCTGGTGAAAGAAAGATCATGATTTCCTTAGCAATAAAGAGAACAGAAATCCATAAGCATGTAGCAGGAAAAAAAAGAAAGTAGAGCCCTGTCAAAACTTCTTATTTTGTGTACAGCAAAATTCTTTGTGAAGGAACATTAAGTTCGTGAACAGAAAAGCATCACGACTCCTACAGTACAGGACCCAATTAAGCATCTTGGGCCAGAACGCACAGAACTAATACATCCTTTGAAGGTAAATCACATTACAAACTTCCTCTGAAAATTTTACAGTTTCATTCTTTTGGGAGAACAGGCCAGGAATAGCAATGTAAGCACAAATAATATATTTAATTTCTCATTTTCATCATCTACTTTAACCTAGCACACAGATTTAAGTGCAAAGTGCAGTTACTCTATATGCAAGTCAATATTTTTTGTCAAACATTCTAATATTACCCCCAGCATGGTTAATTAATTGGTCAATTTACCAGTAGTTTCTTGTAGAGTGAAGATACTACGTGGAACTTTTGTGTGACAATAACGTAACTTTTGCTCATATAAAATCCAGTAAGGGAAAGTGCAATTTTCAGTGGAGTGGAATATAACAAATTATGCTAGCACTTTGCTAGCAAATAACAAAAAACTATCCCTCTTTAATCGACAATTATCCTTCCAAATCAAAAAAATGGTTCAGTGTTTCATATTACTATTTTTCTTTTAATGATAATGGTGTCCGGGTCAGCTTGTGTGCACCTCAACTATTCCATCAGGTACCTGCTACCTCTCACTAGCACAGGTCCCGATAACTCTGCCAGCTAAGTCTTAGGCAACTAAGAAGAAATCACCTAATACTTTTTGTCTCCATTGGGATATGAACCTGAGACCCTCATAGTTCTCTACCCACTTTATTGACCATTAAACCACACTCTTGGGTGTAACAAAAAAAGGGCAGTGATAAGAAATATCACTTCCATAATCTCCCTTCTAACGTTCTATTCAGTTAACATACACTGGATACCAGTACTTTTAACATTGAATTATCTGCAGCTGAAATAGCGGGCAGTGCTCTCAAGATTGCGATTGCTTGAAAGATCAACAAGTTTCAAATCAAACCACTCTTGAAAAAATAATTCATACTAGTACAACAGTATTTAAGTATCACCTCAGTGCCAGCAATGCCCATAGCAAGACCAATATCTGCTTCATGAAGGGCAGGAGCATCATTAGTGCCGTCTCCAGTCACTGCAACAACTTCTTGGAAGGTCGTACGTAAATGTTTCACTAGCGTATGTTTATCCATTGGAGAAGAACGTGCCATGACCTAAGGAAGTAGAAGAAGAAGAAGATATTACTTTCAGATATTAATCTCTGTATGTCACCCAATCAGCAGCAGCAAGCAAACAAATGAGATAAGCTAATCCACTAAGAAAGCTAGGAGAATCCAAACAAACGATCTCAAATTAAGATAATCAGCTTGCTTTGCAAGCATAACAACAACAACTAAACCTCTGTCCCAAACAAGCTGGAGTTGGTTGTATGAACCCTCTCACTAGCCATGTTTCTCCATTCAAACTCTTCTCAAGCCAACAGTATATCAAATAAGTACTAGAAGTTCATCACTTGCTGTGCATGAATGTAGAACAACATTTCTTTACTTGATAGGTGAAGTGAAACTGATATGCTTTAGATTAAATCACAATTCCATTATAGCCAAAATTGCTGTAAATAACAGCATTCGCATAAAAAAGACCTCTATGGGGGGGGGGGGGGGGGGGGGGGGGGGGGGAGGGTAGCAGTGGAGCATTAGAGTAAAAGCAACAACTGCTCAAAGGATCGTCTATTAACAACTACACTCAATGAGCTTCCACGGGACTTCTTTGCACTGCAGGGGATAAACCAGCAGTCCTCCTGCCGTAAGTGAGACTCGCAGACTTATACTTTTCTTTTACTTTTTTGAGTGCGTAAGCACATTTCGCTAAGAGAGTGGAGAACATTTTTGGTATCTAGGAAGGACTTGTGCATGTTAAGTACACTTTTGGATAGCTAGTCCTAGAATCAAGATTAACAACTCGAATATGCAATCTAGGAAACAACATATGCATACATCCAAGTGAAATAATAATTTCAGAAGCACCTGTAACTTTGGAATAATTTCTTGCAGCTCAGCCTCACTCTTCATCCTAAATACTGGACCTTCGATTGCAATACCATCATCAGTCAGAATTCCACATTCTCTAGCAATTGCCTTAGCAGTATTTATGTTGTCTCCAGTGACCATTCTCACAGTGATTCCAGCTGACCTACAAATTGCGACAGACTCCTTCACACCAGGACGAACTGGATCTTTAATGCCTACAATTCCTATGCAGGTATACCCCTCAAAGGGGATAGGATTTTCAGCAGGGTACTCATCACTGATGTCCTTGTAGGCAAGGCACAAAGTTCGAAGAGCTTCATTAGCAAATAGTTCAATTGTATCTTTCAGATTGTTAATTGAAGCTTCATCTAGAGGAACAATCTCACCACTAGAGCTTAGGACACTGTCGCAAGCAGCCAAAATTATTTCAGATGCTCCTTTACAGTGGGCACGGAGACCTTTTCCAGGAAGTTCTATTACAACACCCATTCTCTTCTTCGTTGAATTGAATGGCTCAACCTTTACAAGTGTTGATGATTGACGCTCTTCCTGGAAATTCCCTCCAAGCAAAAGGCCAAATTCCAAAAGAGCAGCTTCAGTCGGTGTTCCCAGGATTTCAATCTTTCCATCTTCATTCTTAACTATTTCTCCTCCGGTGTTATTGAATATAGACTGGATTAATATTCTCAATGCAGAATTAGAAACTTCAGAGCAGAATTTAGAACCATCCTTAGAGCTTTCAATTTCTGTGATTTTACCGCAAATGCATGCTTTTACAACTGTCATATGATTAGTCGTCAGTGTCCCAGTCTTGTCACTACAGATGGTTGTTGCAGAACCCATCGTCTCACAAGCAGCCAAATGGCGCACAAGTGCCTTATCATTCATCATCTTCTTCATAGCAAATGCCAGGCTCAATGTCACAGCTAAAGGAAGCCCCTCAGGAACAGCAACCACAACAATTGTAACTGCAATAGCAAAGTATTCCAGCATTTCTTGTGCATCATCCATAGTCCAGCTCCAGTGGGACCCTTCCCGTAGTTTGTGGCTGTACAAGCCTTGCACCAAGACAGCAAATGTGATGACAGCAAAAAACAGACCTATTTTGCCGATAATAGTTGCCACTCCATTCAGTTTAACCTGCAATGGGGTCTCATCATCTCCTCCTTCACTGAGAGTAGCCATCAGTTTACCCCACTGAGTTCTCATCCCAACAGTAGTGATAAGCATTTTACAAGAACCATCACGAACTTTGGTTCCAGAGAGGAGAAAAGGATTTTCAGCAGTCACGTTAACAGGCTCACTCTCTCCTGTTAAACTTGATTCATCTATTAACAAAGAAAATCCAGAAAGGAAGAGTCCATCAGCTGGTACCTGATCACCAATACCAAGATGAACAACATCACCAGGAAGTAAATCATATATTGATATTTTTTGCCTGTAGCCATTTCTAGTGACCTGAACTGTAATCTTTTTCTTCTCTTTATCTAAATCCTTAAACTGTAAAGATTGTCTATAGTCACTTGTAGCAGTAACAAATACCACCAGCAGGATACTTGCAACAATACCAAGTCCATCATGTGCGCCTTTCGGCCATCCTTCAGTCATTATGCCAACAACCAAAGACACAAAGGCACATACAGCAAGTATCATAAGGGTCGTATCTTGAAGTGCTTCCCATACAAAAATCCAGAAGCCCCTTTGTGGGCTCTCAGCAAATTTATTGATTCCATAAATTTCTTTTCTTCGGTTAAGCAAATCGGCAGAAGTACAAATACCATCGGTGATTGATGTTGATAACTTGTTTGCAACACCCTGAACCGCACCATGAACTTTCAGCTTCCTCAAATTGTGGCCCTCGACTATTGATCCCAGCTCATCACCACATATTTGAAACCCAGCAGCTTTCACTTCCTCTGGGACCTTGTAACTTACTCCTGATGATATTCAGTTGATTATCAATTAAAGAGGCAAATTTAAATACTGGAAACTGGTTTCACTGAAATATGCAATTACATACCTTGGATAAAGCTAAGTGCAGCTTGTGAAACCAGAACAGCAACTCTTAGTTTCTCCTACATTAGTGAAAATACAGATCATACCAATTTTTCAGATAGAAGAACGGAAAAGCCAACTCTCTGAAGTCAAAAAGATACGGTTCAGATTACTTCTTTTCTTAATGAGCAAATTTTACTTGAGCATAACACAGCAGAAAGATGTTGCTTGAAATGCCTTCCAAGAAATTTAAAGAAAATTGAAAAAAGGACAGCCCGGTGCACTAAGCTCCCGTTATGCGCGGGACCCGGGGAAGGGCCCGATCACAAGGCTCTATAGTATGCAGTCTTGCCCTGCATTTCTGCAAGAGGCTGTTAAAGAAAATTGAAAATTGCAGGAAATCAAAAGATAGCCGCCCCCCNTAAACAGGAGTAAACCTACAAAAATTTTGAAACTAACTTGTTAAGGAGAATTTGGAAGAAAGAATGCCAACAAGGCACTTGAATCAAAACATTGTTTCAAAGACACTGGAATTTCTACTCTAAACTACTCTTTTTTTTGAGAAATCTCCAAGGGCCAGTAGCGCACAGTTCAAAATTCGATGGATAATGGGCCCGCTCCTCTATCCTACTTCACTTAATNGAAAATTGCAGGAAATCAAAAGATAGCAACCCCCCACCCCCCAAAAAAAAAGAATGAGTTTAACAAACTTTGTTTAAATTAAAGTGCTACTGAAAAAGTATGAACTTTAGAAAAGCTCCAAAGCAAGTGGTGAAAACTGTAACAGAACAACCAATGATATAACTAACTTCAGAGCTTTACTATAAAGTAAACAGGAGTAAACCTACAAAAATTTTGAAACTAACTTGTTAAGGAGAATTTGGAAGAAAGAATGCCAACAAGGCACTTGAATCAAAACATTGTTTCAAAGACACTGTGGAATTTCTACTATAAACTACTCTTTTTTTGAAAATTGCAGGAAATCAAAAGATAGCAGCCCCCCACCCCCAAAAAAAAATGAGTGAGTTTAACAAACTTTGTTTAAATTAAAGTGCTACTGAAACAGTATGAACTTTAGAAAAGCTCCAAAGCAAGTGGTGAAAACTGTAACAGAACAACCAATGATATAACTAACTTCAGAACTTTACTATAAAGTAAACAGGAGTAAACCTACAAAAATTTTGAAACTAACTTGTTAAGGAGAATTTGGAAGAAAGAATGCCAACAAGGCACTTGAATCAAAACATTGTTTCAAAGACACTGGAATTTCTACTCTAAACTACTCTTTTTTTTGAGAAATCTCCAAGGGCCAGTAGCGCACAGTTCAAAATTCGATGGATAATGGGCCCGCTCCTCTATCCTACTTCACTTAATACCAGGCTTTTGTTTGCCGCACAGGATTTTTGCTCTCCATTAAAGCTTTTCCTTTTAGGCAAATTTATATCAACCTCAATCCCATGCTAGTTACATGTCTATATGAAATATCTATACTCATTCTGCCATTTTGCTTTATTTTTCTTTCTAAGCCAATTCAGAATAATAAAAAAAAGATTAAAATGTTAACAGTCCTTTTGCTGCTTGAGCTTTTTGCAGCTATAGATTGTATGAGTGGAAACAATAACCGAAATATCAGTTTCACAATAACATTTCCTATGTGGATCCTAAGGGCAAAAATGGAAAGCGAAACATGAAATGAAAAAGTCAACTAAAGCAGATATTTTGTAGTAACAAACCAATAATTGCACAGATATTTGTATAAACCTGATTGGAACGCTGGATAGCGCGAGCTTCGAAGCGCTTGGAGAGATTCGCTGTGAATCTGAACCTACGCTTCGGATTTTTCACGAGCCAACACAGCTTCCTCCATCTCTGCAGCGCTTCCTCCGATGAGTTCTTCGCTTTTACTTCTCCAAAATTTTCCTTAATATAATCCTCCATATTTCTTCAACTTCTTAACTATAGCTGCTTTTCAAATCCTAAGCTTTAACTCATTAACAGATCGAGAGATTGTTCGAATAATAAGTGTTTATTCTCTAACAGTACTTGAATCGAAATTCGTTACGTAGCTTTTCACTGTTTATATATCCATTTAGTACCTAATACGGCATTACAACTTTATAAAAAGAGGTTAATGACAGTGACTACTTATGCTTGACTATTGACTGTAGAATGTACTGTTTAAGTCAAATCTAAGTTTGTTTCTTTTGAAAAAAACAAATGAAGCAGTTGAGAATTTAGAGAGAAGAGATCTGCTGCAGCAGTTTTGTGTAACAGAGGAGAGCCGCCGTGTGGTCCGCCGCGGTTCAGCTGATGGAATTGGCGGTTTCCGAAATTGGTGGTGGAGTGTAATGGAGGAGTGGAAGTGGAACAGTGAGGAGTCAAATGGTGTGATGGGTTGCTCTTGGAAATTATTTGATGCGTGACACTAAGATGTAGAACAAGTATGCAGTGGGCAAAATTCCAAAAAAAAATATTATTATTTTTAATGACGTGGCATTATACTATTGGTTGATTTAAAATCACTCATTTCTTATTTCCCCCAAACTTAATGCGACCATAGCGATGGTGTAGGGTGAAACACATGGCTGCTCGCTGTAATATCTTTTCGAAAGATTTAAGTTGAAGATCAATTTTTAAAGTCTCTTCTCTATTCAAGTAAGATTTTACTGCTTTTGTTGAATAAATATGGTTAGGATTTTTGGGAATTTATCATCTAGTGTTACTTTGGAGTTGTGGCGATTTTTGTACTGCTTCTTTTATGCTTTTAATGTCATTGTTTAGTAATTTTGAGATTGCATGTGATTCCTCTTTATTTTTTTGGTCTATTTTAGGGATATTGTATAGTTGATAGCGATTTAGGGTTCCGATGGGTCTTGTTGTCTGCTCAATCAGTTCTTTATTTCTAACCTTTTGTGTTTGTTTTTGTATTTATAGTCGTATGTGGTCCACTAAACTTTATTCTTGTTTGTACTTCAGGACATTAAATATTGATAAATTGGACCTTATTTTTCTGTTTGAATATGGCTGATGGGTCCCTTTCCCCCTTTTTTATAGCTTGCACGTGACTTCAACGAAGAATGTTGAAAAGATGGACTTGGTTTTGAATTATTGGGGCAGATAGGTCTTGAAACCTCAAATAAGTGTACATTAAAAAATTGAATCACTTGTTGCAAGCTTATTATGTGGATTTGCTATTTTATATAGATATTTATTCGGAATATATTGAAAAAAGTAGGTTTAAGAAGGTTGAACAACTTCTAGTAATAGGGCCTTCAGGTAGGTACTTTCTAGTTGAAGGGGATTCAGGAATCAGAACACTACAACAACTCTTAACTAACTAGCTAATTGTACTTCAATTCTTTGCTACTGATGAGAGTGAAGAACATGTGTCAGCTCCTAGCATAAGTCACCATAATGAACCTCACAGCGTCATTGTAGATGTTGGGACTAATTGTGAGTCATGTGAGGAAGAGGAAGCATATGAACATGACTCTAGTGATTATGATAATGATCAGTTGGATCTCTTTAGTAAAGAACGGACTAAAAAAATCAATGACAAACTAGACAAGTATAAAGAGTTAAAAAAGGGTATAGTTTTAGGGATTTGGCCGAACCTAAAAGAATTGTGGGGTATTATGCAATTGCTAATGGGATGGGACTTAAGGTTAAGAAGAGTGACACTGATGGAGTTAGATATATATGTGGTGTTGATTGTCCCTTTGAGTGCTTGTTATCTCATGATAATAGAGATCAAGGATTTAAAATCAAAACTTTTAAAACAAAGCATACTTGTGAACGCGCATACAAGAATGGAAGAGCTACTCCCCAAACTTTAGCACACTATTTCAAGAACAAAATCCAAAATAATCCTAAATACAAGGTAAAAAACAGGGTGGACCTAGAGGATCAATTCAAACTTAATGTTAGTTATTCAAAGATGAAAAGAGTAAAGAGGCTTGTGCTAGAGAAATTGGAGGGTAGCTTCATTGATGATTGCAATAGGTTAGAGGCCTATGCTCAAGAATTGAGGGACAGTAAGCCTGATTTTGATGTGGTGATAAACATTTCTAAAGATTCTTTGGTAGAAGAAAAAAAGAGGTTCCTTAGGATGTATATTTGCTTTCAAGCTTTGAAAATAGGCTGGAAAGCAGGTTTGAGACCTCTTATAGGCCTAGATGGCGCATTTCTAAAGGGAAAATGTAAGGGAATTCTACTGGTGGCCATGGCATAAGATTCAGTGAAATATTTTTATCCTCTTGCATGGGCAGTAGTGGATAAAGAAACAGGTAACCTGGAAGTGGTTTATGGAGTTACTGAGAAATCTTTTGGAGCTTCAAGATGGTGAAAAATGACATTTATGTCCGATATGCAAAAGGTAATTGTTTGTCAATTTTTTTTCCAACTAAATATTTAATTTATACTTTATCTGTAACTGATTTTCCATTGTTGTATAGGCTGTTGGAGGTTGTTTCCACTATCCTTCCAAAAGCAAATCACAGGTGGTGTGCTAGCCACATTGAAGTCAATTGGAGCAAAAACTGGAGAGGTATAGAGATGAAAAAGTTAATGTGGTGGTGTGCTTGGAGTACCTATAAAGAAGAATTCAAAGATCAATTGAAGACTCTGGGTGATATTCATGAAGATGCTGCTAGGGAATTATTACACTACCCTCCTCAAAATTGGTGTAAGGATTACTTTGACACTACATGCAAGAACCAGATGATTGACAATAACTTTACCGAATCATTCAACAAATGAATTCTTGAAGCAAGAAATAAACCTATAATCAAGATGCTGGAAGTCATTAGATTAAAGGTAACTTCTTTCCTTATGTTAAATTTTTTATAATTGTTTATCAATGTACTATGATCTTCCTTTTTATGGTAGGTAATGAATTTGTTGAAGAACCATGAGGAGAATGCAGGAATTGGAGAGAAGAAATTAGCCCATATGGTATGGAGATTTACCATGATTACAGAGTGACTGCATTAAAGTGTAAAGTTAGTCTTAATGGGGATTATGAATATTAAGTGGTTGAGGGTAAAGATAAGCATACAGTAAACCTTGAATTGAAGAAGTGTACTTGCAGGGCATGGGATTTGATAGGAATACCATGTCCTCATGCTATCAAAAATTTAATGCACGATAAATATGATCCATTAAACGAGATGCATTGGTGGTATTCAAATGAAGCTTATATGTTGGCATACATGCATAAGTTACAGCCAGTGAGAGGTGAGAAATTTTGAAAAATTGAGCCACTTGCAATGGAGCCACCAGAAATACATTAAATGGTGGGTAGACCAAAGGTAAAGAGAAAAGAATGAGGCTAGGAAAAGGGAAAAGTATGGTCAGTTTCAAGAAAGGGACTTGTAATGGCATGTGAGTTCTGTGGTACAACATGCCACAACAACAAAAAAATGCCCTTTGGTAATAGTCTTGCACATATTTTCTTATCTGACAAAAACATCTAATTTATAATATTTTTAAGGCGAAATGGCTTCCTGACCACTTAAACGTGCATGGCTTTTGAAAGCCGATACACCAACTTGTGAGTTTCCCATTTGAACACCCAAACTCGTGAAACCCATAACTAATAAACACATTTGACCGTTGACCCATCCCATGTAGCGTCAGTTGGTCCTAGTCAGCTGTGTGTGTGAGTCTCACGACTTTTAGGAGCGTGAGAGCCCTTTTCCCAACGCCCAGCAAAACCAAAGCAGTAAAACTACTCCCTCTCATCATCTGCTTAAACTCAGCAAAATTCACCATTCCATCTCCATCATTGTCCGTTCTTTATCATTTGTTTGCAATCCTCTATGCTTGGAGTATAATTTGAGCAGGCCAGTTGAAGTCAATAGTGGCCGGAGACTGGAAATCACAGCGACGGCGACGAGTAAAAAAACCTAGCAACAAAAAGCAGTAGCAGATATCACCCTTGTAGCGTCTGCAACTGTTCTACCATTGGAAAGAACTCATAAAACACCACCTCTCAACAACCACAGTCCAATTCCAAATCCCCAACCATAGCAATGACCAATGCTGAAAAACTACACCAAGAAATTATATTTGACATACTTACCCCGCTGCCAGCTAAGTGTATCGACCAATTCAGGTGCGTATCAAAGCAGTGGTGCTCTCTTCTCTCAGGCTCACAATTCATTAAAAGCTCACCTCAATTTTTATTCCCACAAACATGATGAAAAAGAAAAACTCATTTGTATCCCTACTTCTCTGGCTCTTCACGTTATCACTTTTAACCACAACCCCCAAAATGGAACCGATGCCATTTCAAGAAAACTTAATTGTTGGTGCTGGAGAGTTTTTGGTGGTGTTGTTGGTGGCGGTGAGTATTTTGGGAATTGAAGAGAGAAGAATTGTTTGTAAATAACGGCTGGTACTGGAATTGGAAATTAAAATAGGGGGACCCCAATCAGTGGGGGTTTATTTTCGCGCCTCTGATGTGTAACATTACAATTGGGTCAGTACTGACTGGATGGGCACGTTAGCGAATGTGTAATACACGCGCGGATGGTCAAGGGTAAAATGTGTTTATTGATTATGGGTTTCACGAGTTTGAGTGTTAAAATAGGAAAGTTTTAAGTTGGTGTATCGGCTTTCAAAAGCCCTACAAGTTTAAGTGGCCAGGAGGCCATTTCGCCTATTTTTAGTGAACAACTCTTTCAGGATAATGGTGAAGGAACTTCCCAAACAGTACAAGATGTTCCCTTAACGGCACCACAAAATAGTCAAAATTCAGAATTTGTTTTCATGCCTACTCCTGGAGTGAGTCAATTTGATGGACCTTCAAACATAGCTCAAAGGTATTTGTTGCACCTTCAACAATAGTTGATGATGAATATGCAGAGCCAGATACGATACCTAAGGCGATATCTGAAGCTAAGGCTAGGCTTGAACAAATAAAGTTGCATAAAAAACCTATCGGTACTAGGAAGATTAGCTTTAAAGGAGATGTAGATGGTGTTAACGTGCCTATTAATATGCCTTATTCACCAAAGAAGCTCACTTGGAGAGGCAAATCAGCTATGTCCGCAAATCAGTTGGTAGCAGAAAAGGAATTTTTTTTTGAAAACTGAAGACTAAAAGGACAATCATTAGAGTAGTTTGTGTAGTTCAATATTTTTTGTGTAATGGTTTTTATGTACTGATTGATTCAGACCTTCTTTTTTGTTGTTTAAGTGGTGAATTAGTTGTGTTCTGCTGAATTAGTTTTTTGTTGTTTAAGTGGTGAATCATGATCATTACATACTGCTCAAATTTGATCAGTTAACCATTCCTCCAATAGTTAAGATTTCTTTAGTATGTGTATCGATTCTCTGGTATGTATAAGATTTTTATGAACAAGTTTTTTTTTTTGGTTTCAATATTTTTTAAGCACGTAACAAAATATTTCACCAAATTAGAAGTATGCTTGAGCTTTGGTTTTCTTTGGTTCACCAAATTAGTTTTCTTTAGTTCATTAAATTAACGGCATTCTGTAGTGTGCTTGAGCTTTGATTTTTAAAGTTGTAAAAAAGAATGTTGGGATACAAATTTCAATTTTTCTAGTGTGATTCATTGGTTTAAATTTTTTCCTTTAACTGAGTATACAAAATTTTGCAAGCATGGTTATCGTTTTAACCATTCCTTTAATGTTTTTCCTGTGACCAAGCATCGTTATTACAATGAACCTACAACGAAATTTTGCAGATTTTTTCATTTAACAATCAAAACAACCAATCTAAACAACTAAAATCTGCAGATTTTCCTTCATTAACCAATCAAAATAACTAATCTAAACAATTGAAATCTACATATTTCCTTCATTTAACAACCAAAACAACTAGTTTAAACAATTAATATCAGCATATTTTCATTATTAATACAACCAGAACATCATATCTAGATACTAACTAATTCATATAAAAGAAACATTAAAATACGCATATATGTTGAAAATTTTCATCATCAACGCAAAACATTAGAGGCCATCAACTTCAATACATCATTCTGCCAGCTACAAAAACAACAAAAACAGCCAATGACCATATCGCAAGTCTTTGCCATCGCTTCAATTTTTGCTCCAAGTTTGAAACTTTCTCTTTCAATGATACGTTATTCAAATCTGCAGCTTTACTCCCAACCATAGCATCCATTATCTTCCTCAGCTTGTTCCTTTCGAGACGAAGGGCATTCAACGAATTATTTTACTTATGGATAAACATTGACACATGAGGTGGAAGTTCTTCGTCGCGTCATTCCCAATATCGACATCCATTAGTCTCATAACGACAATATTTGTAGAATCTACGACCACCATTCAAAGTTGTCGTAGCAGTAAATTAGTTGGCAATAAATCCACAATAACATGTACAGCTCTCACTTTGGTCACGGGAAGAAGCAGAAGAAGATTCAGACATTTTAAAGCTAAAACAAGATGGAGAAGATCTAAGAACTCTGATATTCAGATTTGGGAGAGGGGAGAATAAAAAGAACCCTAATTTACAAAGATGGGAGTATCAATCGTATTTCATGAGGAGGGGAGTCTGGGTTTAGAATTGGTCGATGGGTTAGAGAGTTTAATAGGTAAGGGTATGATGGGTCGGACATAATGCGTGGGTTGGACATATTTGGGGTGAGTTTTAAATCAACCAATAGGATAATGTCACGTCATTACAAATATTAATTTTTAATCTGATATAGGTTGTTAACTAAAAGGACAGTTATGAGCCAAAATCTTAACGGGGATGACATATTTAGCCCAATAAGTGGATGTGTCACAACCCAAAATCCTAACTTAGGTCGTGAAGGCGCCCAACACCGGGGTTAGTCAAGCCAACACTCAGATTACTAAGGATTTTTTCATATTTGATTAAACATCCCAACACGTGCCAAGTTTTAAAGTTCAAAACATTAATTGACAAAGATAATTAGCCAATCTAACCAAAAGCAGTCATAAAGAGGCGTGAGCCAATTTACATATATACAGACCCGCAAACCATAATATCTACCACGTGTGTGCCAAAAACTAGTGTCACAAGTCCTACGGGCATACTAACAGAATATACAAAAGATATAAGATAACTGTCCCACTGTCTGGAAGAAATAGACGGGAATAATAAAAGAAACTCCATGGTGCTACCGAGGATTTGTCAGGAGAAACAGCTCACCGTGAAGTCAAGTCCAATCTATACTCAGAATCGAGCTCCGGTCTGATAACCAGATGCACCAGCCTCGGGACCTGTACAATTAAGTACAGAAGCATAGCATGAGTACATAAATAAATATGTACCCAGTGAGTATCCATGCCAATCTCGAGGAAGTAGTGACGAGAGGTCGACTTGGCACTCGCTAGGGTCCAACAAGATAATTAACAAGATATGGTAATAACAATAGGCATACGAGGATGATAATACAGTAAACATCGAAGTAACTGCTATACAAGTAAAAGCTGGAAATAAACAAACAATTACTACTTCATTTTCTTTTCCCCAAATATCTGCTCACTCAATATCCATGAAAATCATTAACAATTTAGCATGCGTACAGTATAAGGACAACTAGCCTGATCCATCATAATAATCATTTATGTGCACTGCCGAGGGTCGAACGGCCCGAACCATAATGTATCCTTCAATCTCACCGTGGAGTACGGCCCGTTCCTATGAGAGTGGGGGAAAATAACACTCCGCTCGCGGAATGTATTGCGAAGCGGTCACATGCACACACAATATTCTTCATAAATTTACTTTCCAGTGAACAATTCCTTTAAATTCTCAAATTCCATGATCTTAGGGAAACAAAGCCGCATATAACATTAATTCATCAAGCATATAGTTCATTTCAAGAAAAAACACAAGGCATGGTGTAGGCCTAACTACCCGGACATAATAATAATAGCTGCTACATACGGACTCTCGTCACTTCGTACGTACATAGCCCCCACAAACATTAGCACATAGTCATTTAAATCACCTAGGGGGTTAATTTTCTCTTACAAGGTTAGAAAGGAGACTCACCTCGTGTCGAACCTACTCTCCGGGTCAAGAATGCACCCGAAACTCCAAACTCGTCTCCCAAGGACTCGAAACTAATCAAATGTTACGTAAATATATCAAATTATACTCAAAAGCATGGAATTCTCCTATTTACTTAGTCATTTCATCCTACTTGAAGAAATCCCAAAATTCATCCCCGGGCCCGCATGCTCGGATTTCGGAAATTTTTGAAGGAATCACTTACCCATAACTTAAGGATCGTTAATATGTGATTTTTGTATGATTTCTTGGCTAATTAACGGGTAATTCCCTAAATTTTCATAAAGCCCTAGGTTACTACCCAAATCCTTGATTTTCACTAATTAGGTAGTTAATTTGACTAGGAATTCATGCATTAAACTAACATTAGGGTAGAATTCACTTACCTTTCGGTAGCTCGGTCGTGGGTCTCTTTTCCAAGCTCTCAAGGTCTCTAATGGTGGGAAGAAATGGAGAAAAATGAAGAATTCCCGTGTTTTAAAGAACTCATTGCCTTCCGTGGTTCCGCACCTGCGGCTCAAGGACCGCACCTGCGAGTAGAGGCTCGCACCTGCAGAACTGGGACAAGGGGCCTGGGCTCGCACCTGTGGAACAGTGTCCGCACCTGCGGGAAAGGGCCCGCACCTGGGAGAAGAGGGCAACCCATCTGGGGGGTCACACCTGCGAGGCTGGGACCGCAAGAGCGATCCCGCACCTGCGACTGGGCAACCGTACCCGCGGTCACACTAGAACAGGTGCACCAACAATTGCTTCAGCTGGTTTTTAGCCTTGTATGGTTCCCGAAAGGCAGCTGGTGTCACGACCCAAACTGGAGGATCATGACTAGCACTCGGGCCATACTTGTCGAGCACCAACGTACATTTTATCTAACCTTCTTATTATCTTTAAGGGATAACGAGATCAATATAAAATGGTAGATATAGATCATGAACATACATCACATGGGATGACAAGATTGCTAAGAAACTACATAAAAGGTACGAGCTACAACGCTACCATGAAAGACTATACAACAAAAATTAGCCAACAAGGCACACCAAACTATACATGAGTTGACACCTGTCTATAAGCCTCTAAAGGAGCATAAGTAATGCAACATAGCCGGAACAGGGCCCCGACATACCATAATATGTATAACAAAAATGCATACCAAGACCACGGCAAGTCCGGAGAAGGGATCTCGCCTATAACCGCTGAACTGGAAAGCCTATTGTGGTGGGGGAGCTTTGTCTACCTGTCTATCAGGACCTGCAGCACGACATGCAGCGTCCAAAAATAAAAGGACGTCAGTACGAATAAAGTACTGAGTATGTAAGGCAAGAAAGCATAAATAAGAACAGTAATGTAAAGAGAGATGTTCGAGATACAACCTGTAGCATCTGAGTACTTCTAAGAGACATTAACATGAAATGCAGGATACATATATACACATAATCTTTTTAAACATCAGCCTTTGTGGGCATCATCATCATCATAGAACATTTGACTCTGTGGGCATCATCATCATCATATCATACCCGACCTCAAAGAGGACTCGGTAAACCCAATTGATCAGTGGCTGCACAATAGGTGCCATACCCGACCGACTATAGCACGACTCGATAGAGTAATATATATATATAAAGCATGCACGACTCATTGGAATCATGTTCTGAACATTTCGGAGCAACGTAAGGTCGATATTCTCAGTACACATCATTAGGGCTAACTCTTCATCGAGAATCTTATAAGAATCAGGAAGTACCAACAACATTGATAACATAAGAATAAGAGAAGCAACCTTAACATCAATTGTTCCATAAGAAGGGAAACAATGTAAGTACTGCTAGCTTCTAAGAGTAGAGTATCTTTGGAAGCTCGTTCATTGCATTATGTACAATCGGAGTCGTGAAAAAGAAGGAAAGGGATAGCCTCACATACCTTGTATATACTTCCCCAACATCAAGCTACCAAATGTCACAACTCCTTAATGTACAATAAGAGAAACGACACTATCGTTATCGTTTAAGCGTCATAACTATTATGTATCGACCACAACCTATTTTACGATGAAAC
>ML439230.1:56870-117919 GCA_005239525.1 Nicotiana knightiana
TTAACATCAATTGTTCCATAAGAAGGGAAACAATGTAAGTACTGCTAGCTTCTAAGAGTAGAGTATCTTTGGAAGCTCGTTCATTGCACTATGTACAATCGAATTCGTGCAAAATAAGGAAAGGGATAGCCTCACATACCTTGTATATACTTTCCTAACCTCAAGCTACGCAAATGTCACAACTCCTTAATCTACAATAAGAGAAACGACACTATCGTTATCGTTTAAGCGTCATAACTATTATGTATCGACCATAACCTATTTTACGATGAAACGGACAGCACCTACCCTATTTATATGACTTCACACAAGTCAGAAATATCACATAATGTGATAAAACAACATCAATAATAATCATATTGATCCTCCCAAAACAGTCCACACACAACCTAATCACTTCACACATAAGACGACCACCGTAGTCGTGTCAAACGACCCGGAAATGTTACAACGAACGACCAGATCACAACCCTACATATATATGGTGTTTATACACACTCTTCCTCCTCCAAAACTCCACAAAACAGTAGTAAAACACGCCAACAACAACACAAAACAGTCCGCTACAAGTCAAATAACTCGAACTCACGGCTTTCGATCACCGTCCCATTAGTTCTAACTATTAGGAAACATATTTATCAACCTTCCTTGATATTTAAACACTTAAATACATATATTAGACGTTTATTAACTATGAAGTACCTTCCAAAACTCTAACTACAAAGAAAAGGAGAGGCGGTATAATGACACTTACGTCGTAGGGATCATTTTGATGTTATTGCTTCTCGATTTCTTGCCCGGAAAGATAATCTTCTTTGAAACCCTAAAGATAGCTTGAGGTTATTTTTATGGGTGTTCTATGGTCGTTTTATGCTGAATAATGAAGAGAAATCCAACCTAAGGTTTATATATATCAAGTTTGGAAAAGTCAAAGAGGTTTTAGCTTGGAACCCTAGGATTGGTCCATCTTCCAACGCTTATATCTTTTTATCCTGATGTCGTATGAACGAACGGTAGAGTTGGAAACTAAATTCCAAGACCTTCAATTTGGTATATTATATGTCTCAATAAGACCTCATATAGCACATGAAATGTATTTCTCAAAAAGCTCTAGTGATCCACCTACTTGTCACTTATGATGTCTGCGCAATCTCGCGAAACTGCAAATATCTCTCTACTCCTACGTCGTATCGATGAACGGTTTAATGCATTGGAAACTAGACTCATAGATATTAAATTTGGTCGGTAGATCATCTAATAATTCCAAGTATATTGGGAGAAAATCTCAGTTACATTTGACCTAATTTTAAGCACATTATGAGTGTAACTTGTGAAGACCTTTGCCGACTTTTGTTCCACAACTTGCTTGACTTCAAAATGTAGAACACAACTATCATACGATAAAAATTAACTCATAGAATAACCTCCTTATCATGTAATGAACCATAGTCTCACCCTAAAGTACATGTTATAACATTCCAAACTCGTCGACTTTCGACGAAACTTATTTTCTTCAATTGGTTTAGCTTCTAAGCTTTCCAACCCTCTTGGTACTCGTTATTCATGATCTTAAATATTTGTAACCTCCAATGTAACATGATTAACTTACTTTATATTCCATCAAATATAATCTTATTTCTGAGCTTACATTAATTGATTTACGATGTACTCTCACGTACGAAAATATAGGGTGTAACACCTTGGCCCACTCGAGCCCCCGTTCAAGTATACCAACAAGTCCCAAATCATAATACGGACTCGCTCGAGCCTTCGGAGCATTCAAAACAATGCTAAAACTCAAAATCACACCTCAAAACCCCTAAAGATCAAACTTAAGAACTTCAAGTTCTTGGATTTGCTGACAATGCGCCGAATCAACCTATACTACTCGGAATGACACCAAATTTTGCAAGCAAGTCATAAATGACATAACGGAACTATTCCCGGTCTCGGAATTCCGTTTGGACCTCGATAACACAAAACACGTCCCAAACCACAATATGAACTTAAGGAAACTCTTATTTTGCTATTGGGCGCCGAAATGCTCCCGAGTCATCCAAAACCCATTCTGAACATACGCGCAAGTCCGAAATCATCATACGAATATACCAGAACCGTCGAAACTCGCCGAGGTTGTTTACTCAAAATATTGACCAAAGTTAAACTTGGCCTTAAAGGCCAACCTTAAGGAACCAAGTGATCCTATATCACTCTAAACACTTCCGAATCCCGAACCACCCGCCCCCGCAAGTCATAAATCATAATAAGCTACTATGGAAAGTTTTATTTAGGGGAACAGGGTCCGATAACGCAAAAAGATTGGTCGGGTTTTTACATTCTCCACCTCTTAAACAAACGTTCCTCCTCAAACGGGTCTAGAATCATACCTGAAGTGCTGAATAAGTGCGGATATCTGCTCCGCATGTCCTCCTCAGACTCCCAGGTCGCCTCCTCGACTGGTTGGACCCTCCACTACAAATTTACGGTAGAAACTCTCTTGGATCTCAACTGGCGATCCTGCCTGTCAATAATAGAAACTGGCTCCTCCTCGAAGCCCAACCTCTCATCCAACTGAATTGTGTTGAAATCAACCATGTGAGAGAAGTTGGCGTGGTACCTCCGGAGCATGGATACGTGAAAGACCGGATGAACTCCTGATAAACTGGGAGGTAAAGCTAGCTTGTAAGCAATCTCCCCAACTCGCCTCAACACCGCGAAGGGACCTATAAACCTCGGGCTCAACTTGCCCTTCTTCCTGAACCTCATAATACCCTTAATCGGCGAGACCTTCAACAATACCTTGTCTCCCTCCATAAATGCTATAGCACGCGCCCTATGATCCGCGTAACTCTTCTGTCTGGACTGTGCTGTGCTGAGCCTCTCCTGAATCAGCTTCACCTTCTCCAAAGCATCCTTCACCAAGTCGGTGCCATATAACTTAGCCTCGCCAGGCTCAAACCACCCGATAGGAGAACGACATCGACGACCATACAAAGACTCAAATGGAGCCATATCGATGCTAGACTGATAACTATTATTGTAAGCAAACTCGGCCAAAGGCAAGAATTGGTCCCACTGATCCCCAAAGTCAATCACACATGCCCTGAGCATGTCCTCCAATATCTGAACTGTCCGCTCCGATTGACCATCAGTCTGAGGGTGAAATGTTGTGCTGAGATCTATCTGGGTACCCATCTCACTATGCAATTCTCTCCAGAAGTGCGAGGTGAACTGAGGACCTCGATCTGAGATAATGGACACCGGCACACCGTGCAACCGGACTATCTCCCGAAATGTAGATCTGGTCCAACCTCTCAGAAGTATATGTAGTAGCCACTGGAATGAAATGCGCCGATTTGGCCAATCTATCCACAATGACCCAAACCACGTCAACTTTCCGCAAGGTCCGAGGTAACCGAACCACGAAGTCCATAGTGATGCGTTCCCACTTTCACTCAGGAATGGGCATCTGCTGAAGTAGGCCTCCTGGCCTCTGGTGCTCATACTTAACCTGCTGGAAATTAAGACACCTAGCCACATACTCCACAATGTCCCTCTTCATCTGCCTACACCAGTAATGTTGCTTCAAATCACGATACATCTTCGTAGCACCAAGATGAACAAAATACCGAGAACTGTGTGCCTTCTCTAGAATCCTCCCTCTTAGGCCATCGACATTAGGAACACATAAACGGCCCTGAAGTATCAGAACACCATCCTCGCCAATAGTAACCTCCTTGGCACCACCATGAACCACTGCCTCCCGTAGCTCTTCCAAGTACGGATCATCAAACTGCCGAGCCTTAATCTCTCCCAATAACGAAGACTGAGCAACCACATGTGCTAAAACTCGGCGAGGCTTTGAAAGGTCTAACCTCACCAGGAGATTAGCCAAGGACTGAATGTCCAAGGCTAGAGGTCTCTCATCTACTACAATATAAGCCAAGCTACCCATACTCTCTGCCTTCCTGCTCAAGGCATCTGCTACCACATTTGCCTTGCCCGGATGATAAAGAAGGGTGATATCATAATCCTTAAACAACTCAAGCCATCTGCGCTGCCTCAAATTAAGATCCCTTTGCTTGAACAAGTGCTGCAAGCTACGATGATCTATATAAACCTCACAGGACACCTCATACAAGTAGTGCCTCCAAATCTTAAGAGCATGAACAATCGCCTCCAACTCTAAATCGCGCACAGGGTAGTTCTTCTCATGAACCTTTAGCTGGCGCGAAGCATAAGCAATAACTCTCCCTTCCTGCATCAACACATATCCCAAACCAATGCGTGAAGTGTCGCAATACACTGTATACATCCCCGAACCGGAAGGCAATACCATAACTGGTGCTGAGGTCAATACTGTCTTGAGCTTCTGAAAGCTCGCCTCACACTTGTCGGACCATCGGAACGGGAAATTCTTATGAGTCAATCTAGTCAATGGAGCTGCAATAGAAGAGAACCCCTCCACAAATCGGAGATAATAGCCTACTAGGCCCAAAAAGCTCATGATCTCTGTAGCTGAAGTAGGACGCGGCCAACTCTGAACTGCCTCAACCTTCTCCGGATCAACCTTGATACCCTCTCCGGATACCACATGCCCCAAGAATGCCACAGAATCTAACCAAAACTCACACTTGGAGAACTTAGCATATAGCTTCTGTTCTCACAAAGTCTGGAGCACAACTCTCAAATTCTGCTTGTGCTCTCCCAGGCTACGTGAGTAAATCAAAATGTCATCAATGAAGACAATGACAAAGGAATTAATATACGACCTGAACACCCTGTTCATCAAGTCCATAAATGTTGTTAGGGCATTAGTCAAGCCAAAGGACATCACCAAGAACTCATAATGGCCATATCTCGTACGAAAAGTAGTCTTCGGAACATCTGAGGCCCGAATCTTCAACTGATGATATCCCGATCTCAAATCAATCTTAGAAAACACCCGAGCACCCTGCAACTGGTCAAACAAATCATCGATGCGCAGCAAAGGATACTTGTTCTTAATGGTGACCTTGTTCAACTGGAGGTAATCAATACACATCCGCATGGACCCATCCTTCTTCTTCACGAATAGAACTGGAGCACCCCACGGTGATACACTCGGTCTGATGAAGCCCTTAGCTAACAACTCCTCAAGTTGCTCCTTCAACTCCTTCAACTCTTTCGGAGCCATACGGTACGGAGGAATAGATATGGGCTGGGTGCCTGGAGCTAAATCAATGTAGAAATCAGTATCACGATCCGGGGGCATGCCTGGAAGGTCTGAAAGAAATACATCATCAAACTCTCGAACCACTAGCACTGAATCAATCGTCGGAGACTCGGCGGTGGTGTCCCGCACATAAGCAAGATAGGCCAGAAAACCCTTCTCGACCGTATGGCGAGCCTTCAGAAATGAAACAACCCGGCTGGCTGCACTAACTGAGGAACCTCTCCACTCCAGCCTAGGCGACTCGGGCATGGCTAAAGTAACTGTCTTGGCATGGCAATCTAGCACGGCATGATAAAGAGATAGCCAATCCATGCCTAGAATAACCTCAAAATCAACCATGTCGAGCAATAGAAGGTCCACTCGTGTATTGAACCCACAAAAGGTGACCACACAAGATCGATAGATCCGGTCTACCACTACAGAATCGCCCATAGGAGTGGAGACATATATATATGAGAACCCAAGGACTCACGAGGAACATCCAGAAAATGAGCAAATAATGCTGAAACATATGAATAGGTGGATCCTGGATCAAATAACTCTGATGCCTCTCTACCACATATTGAAATAATACTTGTAATCACGGCATCTGAGGCTACTGCATCTGATCTGGCCGGAATGGCATAGAATCTAACTGGAGCACCGGAAGACTAAGCTCCGCTAGAATGAACAGGAGTTGACTGACCTCCCCCTGACTGGACTCCACCTCTAGGATGACCCCTGCCGACCTTTCCTCCACCTCTAGGTGGCCTGACGGCTGGTGCTGGACCCATAGGCTGATAACCCTGCTGCATTGCTTTACCCCAAAATCTGGTACAATGCCTCTTCATGTAACCTGGATCCCTACACTCATAACAACCTCCAGGTATCATAGCCTGCTGCCCCGAAGAGGAACCCTGAATGGCCGGAGAGCGATGTGTACTCTCTGGCATAGCACTGAAGTAGGGACTGGAGGATCCCTGATGACTAGAATAACCACCGCGTGAACTCTGAATAGCTGGAGGGCGGTAGGAACGCTCTGGCATGATGCTGAAATAGAGGCCTCGCTGGAACACCTCAGAGAGGTGGTGGGGGTGCTGAATATGGAGGCCTGCTGGGCTGACCTCTACCAAACTGACCTCTGCCCCTAACTGGGGCACCTCTAAAATCTCCGGAGAATTTGGCTCTCTTGTCCTGCTGACCCTGCTCTCTGCCTCTCGACCGATACCCCTCGATCCTACGGGCAATCTCCACCACGAGCTGATAAGGAGTACCCATCTCCACCTCTCGGGCCATGGTGGCCCTAATACCTAGATGCAACCCTTCCACAAATCTCTGCACTCTCTCAGCATCAGTAGGTAGTATCATGAGTGCATGGCGAGACAACTCTGAAAATCTAGCCTCATAGTCTGTCACTGACATCTGTCCCTGCTCCAGTTGCTCAAACTGATACCGCAACTCTTCCCTCTCAAAGGGTGGGATATATCTGTCTAGAAACATCTGAGTGAACTGCTCCCAAGTGATAGGAGGAGAATCTGCGGGCCTGCTGAGAATATCAGCCTGCCACCATCTGCGAGCTCTGCCCTCCAACTGAAAGGTAGTGAAATCCACTCCATGGGACTCTAGTATCCTCATGATATGCAGTCTGTCCCTGCACCTGTCAATGAAATCTTGGGCATCCTCGCCTCGCTCACCCCCGAAGACTGGAGGGTGCAATCGAGTCCATCTATGCAATAACTTCTGCGGATAGCCGTCCGTAGCTGGTCTGGGCTCAGGTGCTGCTGCTACAGGCTGGACCCCATCCACGGTCAGTGTACCCGGGGTATGATATATTGCTGCTGCCTGACCTGCGGCCTGGGCGATAGGGCTCTGGGATCCTCTCCCATCTGAGATGTGGCAGGATCCGCTGGGAATAAGCCAGCCTGGGACATAGTTTCCATAAACCGCATCATGCGGCCCATGATCTCCTGGAAGCCTAGCGCCGTCATGAAGTCCACTAGAGCAGGATTTGTTGAGGGAACCTCGTCCTGCTCCTCTATGATAAGATCCTCTGGTGGTGGTGCAGCTGGAATAGTTCTGGGATGCCCTCGCCCCCTACCTCGGGCCGGTGCCCTCCCCCGACCTCTGCCACACCCTCGAACAACGGGGGTAGTGGCCCCTCCCAGGTCTGGAACATCGGATGCGCGCGTCCTCACCATCTGTGAGAGAATAGAAGAATGAGTTTTAGTAAACCATCATCTGCACGATAGAATATGAATAAATAGAGGTTTCCTAACACCCTATAGCCTCCTGAAGATAAGTACAGACGTCTCCGTACCGATCCGCAAGACTCTACTGAGTTTGCCCGTGACTCGTGAGACCTACGTGAACCTAGAGCTCTGATACCATGTTATCACGACCCAAAATCCTAACTTAGGTCGTGATGGCGCCCAATACCGGGGTTAGGCAAGCCAACACTCAGATTACTAAGGATTTTGCCATATTTGATTAAACATCCCAACACGTGCCAAGTTTTAAAGTTCAAAACATTAATTGACAAAGATAATTAGCCAATCTAACCAAAAGCAGTCATAAAGAGGCGTGAGCCAATTTATATATATACGGACCCGCAAACCATAATATCTACCACGTGTGTGCCAAGAACTAGTGTCACATGTCCTACGAGCATACTAACAGAATATACAAAAGATATAATATAACTGTCCCACTGTCTAGAAGAAATAGATAGGAATAACAAAAGAAACTCCATGGTGCTACTGAGGATTTGTCAGGAGAATCAACTCACCGTGAAGTCAGGTCCAATCTATACTCAGAATCGAGCTCCGGTCTGATAACCAGATGCACCAACCTCGGGACCTGTACAATTAAGTACATAAGCATAGCATGAGTACATAAATAAATATGTACCCAGTGAGTATCCAGTTCAATCTCGAGGAAGTAGTGACGAGAGGTCGACTTGGCACTCACTAGGGTCCAACAAGATAATTAACAAGATATGGTAATAGCAATAGGCATACGAGGATGATAATACAGTAAACATTGAAGTAACTGCAATACAAGTAAAATCTGGAAGTAAACAAACAATTACTACTTCATTTTCTTTTCCCCAAATATCTGCTCACTCAATATCCATGAAAATCATTAACAATTTAGCATGAGCATACGGGATAAGGACAACCGGCCTGAGCCATCATAGTAATCATATATGTGCACTGCCGAGGGTCGAACGGCCCGAACCATAATGTATCCTTCAATCTCGTCGTGGCGTACGACCCGCTCCTATGAGAGTGGGGGAAAATAACTGTCACGCCCCGAAACCCCACCGTCGAGCCGTGATGGCGTCTAACGTTGAACCCACTAGACAAGCCAACGTGTGTAGCTAAACTAGCATCATAACCTCATCCTAACAGAATACTAAATCAGTTCACAAATTAAACAGCGGAAATAAATACGGTTTTAAGCTAAGTAAAGACAATTACAATACATCGACGCAAAATTTCCCAAAACCTGGTGTCACTAACTCACGAATTGTCTAAGAGTGCTAAATACAAGTCTGAAAGGAAATACATGTCTGCCTCTGAAACTAAAGGAAAAACAAGACAGAATCAAAGACAAAGGGATGGAAGAGACGCCAAGGCCCACGAACGCCAGCGGGTATACCTCGAAGCCTCTATAATGAGCTGGAAGACGCTCCCACTAATGATGTCCTCCGGATCGGGCTGTGTAATCTGCACAACATAAAGAAGTGCAGGTGTAGCATCAGTAAAACCGACCCCATGTACTGAGTAAGTGCCTAGCCTAACCTCGGCGAAGTAGTGACGAGGATAGAACCAGACTACCAAATAAAATTGTGCAGTTCGAATAATTTATAATAGAGATAACGGCAGGAAGTAAACAGTTAAGTACAATTACAGGAAGAACATGCCAGGGTACAAAAGGGGAAAAACACTTATTTAAGTAACAGAACAAGGTAACCGACTAGTATCAGAATAACAACAGGGAATAAACAAGTGCACGGCATCACCCTTCGTGCTTTACTCTCATACTCACCAAAACAAGTGCACGACATTATCCTTCGTGCTTTACTCTCATTCTCACTAAGATAGGTGCACGACATCACCCTTCGTGCTTTTACCTTACTATATCAGAACATCATTAATCTTTGTGCTTTTAATATGAATCATGGCACGACATTAACCGTTGTGCTTTTAATAGGGATCATGTCACGACATCACCTTTCGTGCTTTACACTCTTCCTTACAATAGAAAACAGTGCACGACATCACCCTTTGTGCTTTAACACTCTTCCTCACCCAAACAGAAATCACAAACAAGGGCAAGGGAGTAAACATAATAGGAATAGGAATCCCAACAAGGGAACAATAATTCAACAATTAAATCCCGGCAAGGGAACAACCAATTAAATAATTAAATCCCGACAAGGGAATAATAATTCAACAATTAAATCCCGGCAAGGGAACAATAATTCAACAATTAAATCCCGGCAAGGGAACAACCAATTAAATAATTAAATCCCGACAAGGGAATAATAATTCAACAATTAAATCCCGGCAAGGGAACAATCACTTAAACAATTAAATCCCGACAAGGGTATATTTTAGTAACTCTTTCTCTTTATTTCACTTTCATTTCATAATTTACTCTATCACTTGAGCCAATGCTCCAAAGGAGGTAATATCTCATATTTATTCATTATTCATTTCACAATTTGAGCCAATGCTCCAAAGATGTAATATCTCATATTTCTTCACTATTCATTTCACAATTTGAGTCAATGCTCCCAAGATGTAATATCTCATATTTATTCACTATTCGTATCACAATTTGAGCCAATGCTCCAACAGAGTTTACAGAATGCAATTCCCTTCACATATTCTTCACAACATATAGAAATCATCAACTAAGCATGGAAATTACCACAAAATCAGTATATTCGCGATATAAGGACTCACGGTCATGCTAGACACCAATGTATAGATACTCGTCAACAGGCCTATACATCGTATTTGAAAATTAGTAAGTAGCAAATAATACTCAACTCCTATTCCCTCAAGCTAAGGTTCGATCGAACACTTACCTCGGGTCCGAAGTATAGCAATCAACCCGAAACCACACGTTTTCCACGAGTATCCGACTCCAAATGGCCCAAATATATTCAAATAAATTTCATAGCGTAAATAACATCTCATGCAACTGATTCTACTATTTAATTCAAGCTTACGACGCGAAATTAGGTAAAATGACCAAAACGCCCCTCAGTCCAGCATCTCGGAGTCGGGTAAATTTTAAATTTTCATAACCCTCGTACTCTCACGAGTCTAGCCATATAAGATTCCCTCAAATCGGAGGTCAATCACCCACTCAAATTCCAATTTTAGAAAAACCTAAGTTCTACCCCAAACACCCAATTTTCACCCATGGAAATCTTTGATTTTAAGTTGAAACATGTTAAATGATGTTGATGATTGAAAGAATTGAGTAAAAACCAACTTACAAATGATTTGGAAGAAGTCTTGTTCTTGGAAAAATTGCCTAAGTGCGTTTGAGTTTGAGAAAATATGAAAAATGGAGTCAAAATTCGGTTTAAGTGCAATGTAGGCCACTGGTTGGCATGTGAGTTCGCAATTGCGAACACCCCTGACATTGTAATTGCGGTGTATAGTTTGCATTTGCGAACACTTAGCAAAAGGAGGGACTTCGCATTTGCGACCAGAAATGTCGCATTTGCGAAGGTCCCATACTCGCATTTGCGAACAACATGGTCGCATTTGCGATCCCTGGCCAGCAAGGGCACCTTCGCATTTGCGATGAATAGCTCGCATTTGTGATGCTGGCTTTGCATTCGCCTGCAGATCAGTTGCACCAGCAAATTTCCAAGTTCAAAAATGCAATCCGTGGCCTATCCAAAACTCACCCGAGCCTTCAGGGCTCCAAACCAAATATATACACTACCTTAAAAACATCCTATGAACTTATCCGTGCGATCAAATCGCTAAAATAACATCATATACATTAAATTAAGCCTCAAAATCCATGAATTCTATCAAATTTCATAAAATATCAAATTTTCCATTTTAAGTCCGAAACACGTCAAACGAAATCCGTTTTCAACCAAACTTTACAGAAAGTGCTTAAACCCTATATAAGACCTGTACCGAGTGCCAGAACCAAAATACGGGCCCGATACCATCACTTTCTAATCAGATTTCATTTTCAATTTCCTTAAATATTTTCAGAAAATAATTTTTCTCAAAAATTCATTGCTCGGGCTTGGAAACTCGGAATTCGATTCCGGGCATACGCCCAAGTCCCATATTTTCCTACGGACCCTCCGGGATCGTCGAATCACGGGTCCGGGTCCGTTTACCCAAAATATTGACCGAAGTCAAATTTATTCATTCTAATATCAAAACTTAGTATTTTTCACAGAATTTCACATTTAAGCTTTTCGGCTATGCGCTCGGACTGTGTACGCAAATCGAGGCAACTGTAAATGAGGTTTTCAAGGCCTCGAAAGTACAGAATGGGTAATAAAATAGGTGATGACTCTTTGGGTCGTCACAATAACACTCCGCTCGGGGAATATAAATTGTGAAGCGGTCGCATGCACACACAATATTCTTCATAAATTTACTTTCCAGTGAACAATTCCTTTAAATTCTCAAATTCCATGATCTCAGGGAAACAAAGCCGCATATAACATTAATTCATCAAACATATAGTTCATTTCAAGGAAAAACACAAGGCATGGTGTAGGCCTAACTACCCGGACATAATAATAATAGCCGCTACGTACGGACTCTCGTCACTTCGTACGTACGTAGCCCCCACAAACATTAGCACATAGTCATTTAAATCATCTAGGAGGACAATTCCCTCTTACAAGGTTAGAAAGGAGACTCACCTCGTGTCGAACCTACTCTCCGGGTCAAGAACGCGCCCGAAACTCCAAACTCGTCTCCCGAGGACTCGAAACTAATCAAACGTTACACAAATATATCAAATTATACTCAAAAGCATGGAATTCTCCTATTTACTTAGTCATTTCATCCTACTTGAAGAAATCCCAAAACTCATCCCCAGGCCCGCATGCTCAGATTTCGGAAATTTTCGAAGGAATCACTTACCCATAACTTAAGGATCGTTAATATGTGATTTTTGTATGATTTCATGTCTAATTAACATGTAATTCCCTAAATTTTCATAAAGTCCTATGTTACTACCCAAATCCTTAATTTTCACTAATTAGTTAGTTAATTTGACTAGGAATTCATGCATTGAACTAACATTAGGGTAGAATTCACTTACCTTTTAGTAGCTATGTCGTGGGGCTCTTTTCCAAGCTCTAAAGGTCTCTAATGGTGGGAAGAAATGGAGAAAATGAAGAATTCCCGTGTTTTAAAGAACTCACTGCCTTCCGTGGTTCGGCACCTGCGGCTCAAGGACCGCACCTGCGGAACTGGGACAAGGGGCCTGGGCTCGCACCTGCGGAACGGAGTCCACACCTGCGGGAAAGAGCCCGCATCTGCGAGAAAAGGGCAGCCTATCTGAGGGTTGCACCTGCGAGGCTGGGACCGCAGGAGCGATCCCGCACCTGCGACTGGGCAATCGCACCTGCGGTCACACCAGAACAGGTGCACCATCAATTGCTTCAGCTGGTTTTTAGCCTTGTATGGTGCCCGAGAGGCACCTGGGCCCACCCGAGTCCCCATCCAAGTATACCAACAAGTCCCAAATCATAATACGGACTCGCTCGAGCCTTCGAAACATTCAAAACACGCTAAAACTCAAAATCACATCTCAAAACCCCTAAAGATCAAACTTAAGAACTTCAAGTTCTTGGATTTGCTAACAATGCGCCGAATCAACCTATACTACTCGGAATGACACGAGATTTTGCAAGCAAGTCATAAATGACATAACGGAGCTATTTCCGGTCTCGAAATTCTGTTTGGACCTCGATAACACAAAACACGTCCCAAACCACAATATGAACTTAAGGAAACTCTTATTTCGCTATTGGGCGCCGAAACGCTCCCGGGTCATCCAAAACCCATTCCGAACATACGCCCAAGTCCGAAATCATCATACGAAGCTACCGAACCATCGAAACTCGATTTCGAGGTTGTTTACTCAAAATTTTGACCGAAGTCAAACTTGGCCTTAAGGGCCAACTTTAAGGAACCAAGTGTTCCTATATCACTCTAAACACTTCCGAATCCTGAACCACCCGCCCCCACAAGTCATAAATCACAATAAGCCGCTATGGGAAGTTTCATTTAGGGGAACGGGGTCCGATAACGCAAAACGACCGGTCTGGTCAATTTGGACCAAATTTGATAGTTCAGGAGCAAGGCTGACTCTTTTCTGTTTGAAATGTGTTTGGAAATGAAAATAATGTTGGGTTATTTTTGAAGTTTTGTGAGTGATAACTTGAAAATGAGTTTTTTGGAGTTTTTCAAATTTTCAAAAATTTTCATAATGTATCCTCAAGTGAAAATTAAAAAATTTATGAACAAACGTTGATTTAAAAAAAAAGTACAAATTTTCGAAAAAAGGAAAAAAATTTCTTATGTCCAAACGGGCTCGTAATGTCCTAAAGGCACATATTGAACCTTCCCGTCAGATAATTTGTTTGGAGTTAGATGGAGTAATTATTTGGATGATTCAATGGTTATCTTAGACTTACATAATACTCCCTCCGTTACGAATATATTTACTTTTACTTGTCACTTTTAGTAATTTAGAAAAGATATTTCTTTTCTTATTATACCCATGGTATTAATTTCTCATTTCAAATTATTAAAAATATGCATCAATTAATATGAGTATAATGATAAATTATATACTTTATTTATTATTTTTTTAAAAGTGTGCAAATTCCATAGTGGACAAGTAAAAATGAGCAGAAAAATTAATTTGGATTTAATATTTTGAGTGGAAATATAGTGGTAGTAAGTTTGTATAAAAAAATACTTTGGAAAAAAGAAGAAGAAACAAGACCCCCTTTCAATACGGGCTCAAATGCCGACTTCTTCTCACCCAAAGCTAAAATGGATCTCGGAGCTTGGTCCACATCGAGAAAAAATATTCGTACTGAACGGATCTTCGATGATTGAACCCGCCAAGGACACGTAACCCAGATTCTTCTCCAATTTGAGTTTCACTCACATCTCGAATAAATTCAGTAATATATTTGAAGAAATTCTTACCCCGATCAGAATGGCCTGTGGATTACATGAAGTTCGTTTAATATTGTATTTGGAAAGTTGTAACTTCTTTAAAATGTTATTATTACTCATAGTATTTTGGGAACAATGAAGTTTGATTGAATCCTTTTTCTTAACATATTAACACTCAGGTGTTAAAAGCAGACTCATGATTTGAATATGGTGGGGTATACAAGCGTACAGCTCAACAAGTGCCCCAATCAAAATTTTGATTTTATGAGTTTCAAATAAAATATATGATTGTTCTTTTATGTATATACACTTATATATTCATAATTTTTGTCGAAGTTAACGTGATCCCTCTTCTCTAAGCATAGGCCCGCCTCTGTCATGAGTAGATCATGATAATAAATTACTCTCTCCAATCCAAAATAAGTGATTTTTTAGTTGTTTATACACAGGAAATTCACCTTTTAACATTAATTAGTAATGAAATTGACCATATTAACATTTATCTCTTCACATAAACACTCCTAACACATACTCCATGAACAATCAGTGCCGGATCAAGGGGGAAGCCATTAAAGCAATTGCTTTAGGCCCCCTAGAATTGAAGGCCCTAAAATTTTAAAATTTTATAGTATTACATATTATAAAATTATTAATAAAAGATACTAGTTAAATTTTTTGTTTTGGAATGTGATAGAGGTTATTCAAATGAATAACTTGAGTTAATGAATATGTAATATAGGAAAATAAATAATTTGATGACGCCTTTGATAATTAAGAATGAAGTCCCTTGTAGCATCTTTTAGAGTTTATTATTTCTTATAAAGAATGGATTATGGCATTTGTTTTTTCGAAATAGACTTTAATAATTTTAAATGTATGAAATTATATTGACATCTATCTATGGTACAAAATTGAGATTATTAGATTATGAGATTTATAAAAATATTACTTTATCTTAATGGTCATTATTGTTTCTTATAAAATATTATGAAAATTTTAGTGAGTAAAATTATCAAATATTTGCAATGATAAAAGTTAGCATAAATGAATGAATGATCAAAATACGTACAAGATGGACGATACACAGTCATTGCAAAAAATAAACATAAAAATTATATTAAATTTTCTTATATAAATTTAAGGCCTCTGATTGAGGTTTGACTTTAGGCCACCAACATCGTTGAGCCGCCCCTGTAAGCAATGTAGGAAAAATAATAATTAATTCATTCTTGAAATATAAAAAAATTATTTTTTTGGATCATAAAAAAATTAAAAAATTACTTATTGTGGCCGGAAGGTGGCCGGAAAGAGTAATATGATAGCGAAAATAGTAAATTTACTTGTTTGCATATATTGCGAATTCTAACAATGACGGCTACTAAAATCTAGGGGCGTGAGGATTATAAATTTTCTGACAATGAAAACTCGCCACTTGCGCGTTGCGTGCCTATAACAATAAAACTAGTGGTAATTAATAAGTGGAACAACAATACAAAAAAAAATATTGGTAAAAAAGGACATGTACTACTTGTCAAAATCCTACTATAAGTTGCATAATAAAAAAAGAAAAAGGGCCAAATATACTTACTTACTTTCGAATATTGTCTATACTTAATCTCTGATATATTATCCGGTTAAATTTATCTTTATCGTTATATTATAAGGCCGAATTTACCCCTATTATCAGCAAATATTGAAAAATTACCCCTTGATTTGTTAAGTAATCCAATCTCCCAAATTCCTTTTATTTAAATTATTTGTTGTTCTTCTTGCTCCACTATTTTAAGAAATTACTATTTATGTGAATTCTAAAGTTAATAAAGTATTCAAATTATTCATAAGTATTTTTAATTACCAATGCACCCACTTCTTTTCTTGTAATAATGAGTTTGAAATTAGTTTAAAATTGTATTTATTTTTCAATCATATACACACAGTAGAATTTAGTGGGTCTATTTATTGTGTATTATATGCAGCTGATCATCATGTATTTACATGTATATTCAAATATATTTTATCATTGTCTGGTTAGTATAGAGTTCGATCGATTAACTTAAGAGTGCACAATGTGTAGGCATTTGACTAAAACAAAGTTGAACTCGACAATGTAAAGTCGGCGAGAAACTTCAACTTCAATCACTAATACTTGCAAAGTCTCCATACATTTGGTGCAACAAGTTTATTAAAATTAAGATGTTGTAAATACTTTTAGAATTTAGACAAGCTACTTAATTTAGAATTTTTAATTTACTACAGGTAAAAGCTAATTATTTCGAAAATAGTAAACTAAGAAGAAGGGTCAGTAACTTAATTAAAAAGATTTGGGAGAGGTCACCTGACGGACTGAGAGACAATTTTTTAAAGTTTGCTGATTGTAGGGATAAATTTAGCCCGATAATATAACTGTAGGGATAAATTTGACCCGATAGTATAACGGAGGTTAAGTATAGACAATATCTGAAAAAATAGAGGGATATATTTGACCCTTATCCCTAATAAAAATCATTATCATTGCGCCTCTACATAAGGGATGTACCTAGAGGTCATTTGGTAGCTGGTTAGGAGAAAAGTTATCCATGTATTGGGAGCAACATAACTTATACAACGTTTGATAACATAATTATTTTATACAAAATTCAGCATAACTAATATCATGTTTGATTGTCATTCAATTCTACATAAATAATATATGCATAAGTCATGAATCAATCTGTGTATTATTTTATGCAGGGTAAAAAATGAAATAACTAATAGATTAATAAAATATTAAAAAGACAAATTTACCCTTACCATTCTACACGTAAAAGCTTCCTTCTATAGATTGATATGTATCAAACCCTTTGGAGAAAAAAATACTCATACCGCACTGCTAGGCTCTTCCTCTTCTTAATCTATTATAGACAAAATCAGTAAATAAGTATTTTACTTTAAAATTAATATAATGTATATTGATTTCTAATACAATAAACCAAATATTCAGAAAAAAATAATCTCTGCGTAACTAATTCATACATAAATAATATATACATAACTAATCCATGCATTACTTATTTCTGCATAACTAATAATTACAGAACTAATATTTGTATGACTAATACTTGCCTAACAACCTAATGACCTCTTAGTTATTTAGATTTCAATTGCAGTTGGGTTTAGGTAACTCGTGAAACCACGTACCCTGTTTTATTTGTTTGTCTTTTATTTTTGTTGTAATGTAAAGAGTAAGAAAATGCATTTATTTTAGTAGCAGATCTGATTGGATACTAGTTTTTCTAAGTGGAACGGAAAGGCCAAGCACGTGGTGACAGAGTGGACGACATTAACGTTGGCCGCCCTCCGTAAGTTTTTCCATACTATTTCGTATTTCAAAAATCTCGATACATCGGTTTGTTCCTTTATTTATAGGGACCGTACATGCTGACAAATATTTATGGTATTTTTACCTAGCTATATTGTAATAACAACTTATTTACTATATTTATTTAGGTTCATTATTAATCACTTTATATATCTATATTTATTAGTTTTACACAAAATTATAATAAAAAAAGAAAATGAAACATACCTTAAATATTGGATATCAATTGCACATAATCCTCCTACATTTAAGATACTCTTCTTTTTTCCGAGGATTACAAAACATCTGTCCTTGTACTTACCCACCATAAGAAACTCACTGATACCTCTTTCATACAAATCAACCAATCTCTCTCCCTCTCCCTCTCCCTCATACAAATCAAACTATTATCTCTCTAAAATTATAGCATCATATATTTTTCAGAATCAATTCCACCACCAACCATTAAAAGTTTCATCTATTGACAAATCCATCGACATTATCTCTGAAATTGCAGGTGGAGGGGTCTGTCATTGACATACCATTAAAAAACTTTGAAGCTTTGAATTAGATATTCAGATTTTATGAATTAGTGATTTTTTTGGATTGGGTGTTCTTGAAAACGATTGAAAATATCCTTTAGAGTTTATATCTCAATTTTAAGGGAGATTCGTTAAGTTTAAAGTTGGTTTTAGGTTGAATTTTAGATTGGAACTCGAGGAAGAAGAAGTTTCGGAATTGTATTTCGATTGTGTGATAAATGTATCGTAATTATATCTGAGTTGTATTTGATACGTCAATACCTAAGACAATTCTGATACAATACTAATACCATTAAAATATAATATTATATCATAATTTAAGTTTAGAGTTGGTTCTAGGTGGATGTTTTAAGTTGAAACTTGAAAAAGATGAAGAACAAAGTTGTATCATAATTTAGAATTGTATGATAATTGTATCACAATTTGTACCTAAAATAATATATGATACAATGCTAATACAAATATAATACGATATTGTATTAGTTTAAGTTTAGAATCGATTTTAAGTTAGTATCATAATTGTATCAGAATTGCGTAAGAATACTTTCAGGATTGTATCAAATTTGTATCTGAATTATGAGTAGTTGTGAGTTCGTGACGAATTTCACAGTTTATATCAGAAATATATGATAATTATATATTAATTTATTAGTATTGTATCAGGTATTATTTTGGATACTAATGTATCATCTACAAGTTAGATACACTTGTGATACAAGTCTGATACAATTATGTTTTACACATTAATATTATCTGATACAATTCAAATACAATTATGATACATTTATCATACAATCTCTGAATATTTCTTCATTTTCAGTGGTGTCCGGTCTCCCAACAAAAGAACGATGCAATTGATGATTTAATAATATAAAGATGTCGCCAATGGTGGGAAGAGAGAAGATGGAGATTTTGCGCGTAGATTAAGGGATTTTGTCACGACCCGAAATTTCTATTGTCGGGACCATGATGGCGCCTAACGCTGACCCGCTAGGCAAGCCAACATGAATATTCAAATTTTCATTAATCCTTTATTATTAGATGAATACGGGTGAAATACAACATTTTTCATAAAAAAAAGTATGAAAATGAAACAGACTATATATCTATAACTCAATCCACTGCTTTTACGAAATACCCAAAATAACCAAATCCCAGATCTTTGGAGTCACAATATCACGAACAATATACGAATAATACATGTAATGGTCTAAAAGAAGTAAATACATCTGTTTCTGAATTAACTAGAACAGAAATAAAGAAGTAGAAAGGAATGGCAAGGCCTGTGGATGCCTGCAGGACTACCTCGGTGTCTCCAACTGGACTGAAGGCAGCCTCCTAGCTCTAATGTCCAAAGGGTCCTGTACCAGGATCTGCACAACAAAAGATGTGCAGGTGTAGCATCAGTACAACCGACCCCATGTACTGAGTAAGTGTCGAGCCTAACCTCGCCGAAGTAGTGACGAGGCTAGGACACGACAATCAAGACAACCTGTGCAATTTAATAATATTCGGAAGAAATAATAACAACAAGAGTTATCAGTTAAGTACAAGGGAAAATGGGAAACATGGTGGGGGAAAGCAATATCAGATAACAGAAATAACGAAATAAGACAACAATTCAATTATCTAAGTAACAACAGGAAATAACAATCACAAAGAAAACAGTGCACGGCATCACCCTTCGTGCTTTTACTCTCATTCTCACAATATAATAATATAAAAGCAAGTGCACGACATCACCCTTCGTGCTTTTACTCTCATCCTCACCAAATAATAAATAGAAACGACACGACATCACCCTTCGTGCTTTTAATATCATAACATGGCACGGCATCACCCTTCATGCTTTTAAACTCTCATCCTCACAATAATCAATCCACGTCATCACCTTTCGTGCTTTACACTCTTCCTCATAATAATCAATACACGGCATCACCCTTCGTACTTTACACTCTTCCTCACCCAAATAATATCAATAGCAGAAGTTTGGCAAGGCAAAATCAACAATGTGAATCATAAATCACAACATCCCGGCAAGGGAACAACAATATAAATATCACTATCCCGGCAAGGGACACAACTATAACCAATCTCGCTCAAGTACATATCTTTACATAAGATTCCTTAACCGAACAAATACTCAACAATATCCATTACCAAGAATTTCCACCGAATGAACAACCATTAAAGTGAAATTTAAGCTATAACACAGTAAATATCAATGAAAATCACATAATTCATAATTTTCGACTCACGGGCGTGCTGGACACCAACGTATAGGTACTCGTCACCTCGCCTATACGTTTAACATGGTATAAACACATAGCAAATAAGACTCAACACCTATTCCCTCAAGTTAAAGTTAGGCCAAACACTTACCTCGACTTCCACGACCAAAATCAAGCCTCAATCACTGCTTTTCCTTTTGACCTCGACTCCAAATCGATTGTATCTAGACATAATTGACTTAATAACATCAATAAACGTTAAATAATTCAATTCCAATACTTAATTACAGATTTCCTATCATTCTTCCCCAAAAGTCAAAAATCGACCTCGGGCCCGCTCGGTCAAAACACAAGGTTCGGACCAAAACCCGATCACCCATTCACCCACGAGTCCGAATATATAATTAGTTCCGAAATTCGACCCCAAAACGAGGTCTAAATCCCCATTATTCAAAAAGCCCTAACTCTACCCAAATCCCCAAATTTCTACCCTTAAGAAATGATTTTTGCCTAGAAATCTAATGGGTGTTAATGGAAATGGAAGAAAATGAGTCTGAGAGTACATACCTATGAATTTATAGTGAAGTTCCCTTTCAAAAATAGCCCAATTTGGAGTTTGGAAGAAGAAATTATGAGTTTTTGAAGAAATGCCCGTTTTTGCTATTGTTTTTAAAACACTGGACGGACATGCTATGCGATCGCGACCCCTGCTATGAAATCACATAGGCTTTACTCCCTGCCCATCGCGTTCGCGTCCATGAGGATGCGTTTGCACTGATTTATCGCTACCTATCCCCCAGACCCTCCTATACTCTATGCGTTCACGTCTACATGGGTGCGTTCGCGTAGAGTAATTTTCCTATGCTCCGCGTTTGCACCCTGTACTATGCGATCGCATAGTGTTAACCAGCACCCTTCCCCGCATGTGCATTGCGTTCGCATGGATACCCATGCGTTCGCATAGGGTAAATTTCCTGGACACCAGCAACAACCACAAGACACCAGATTTTCTAAGTAAAAATCACCCCGACGCCTATCCGAAACTCACCCGAGCCGTCGCGGCTCCAAACCAAATATGCACATAACTTCAAAAATATCCTACGGACTTACTCGTGTGATAAAATTGCAAAAATAACATCTTAAACAACGATTTTATCATAAAAATCAAAGAAAACTTCCAAAACATTCAAAGTATCAAAATTTACAACCGTGGGTCCGAATCACGTCAAACGACCTCTGTTTCTTACCAAATTTTACAGACATGTTATAAATATCATATTGAGCCTGTACTGGGCTCCAGAACCAGAATACGGTCCCGATACCATAAATTTCAAATATAACCAAATTTCCAAAAAACTCTTATAATTTCAGTAAAATAATTTCTTCCAAAAATTCATTTCTCGGACTTGGGACCTCAGAATTCGATTCCGGGCATACGCCCAAGTCCCATATTTTCCTATGGACCCTTCGGGACCGTCAAATCATGGGTCCGTGTCCGTTTATCCAAAATATTGACCGATGTCAACTTAAATTCAATTTTAAAGGCAAAACTAGCATTTTTCTCAGTTTCTCTTATACAAGCTTCCCGGCTATACACCCGGGATGCGCACACAAAACGAGGTAAAATAAGGAGGTTTTCAAGGCCTCGGAACACCGTTTGACTTGTAAAATGAGATATGACTTTTTGGGTCATCACAGATTTTGATGTAAAAAAAATGAGAGAGAAGAGGAAAGGGAAAAAAGGAAAGGATATAATGGAATCTCTTAATTGAAGACACAAATAATGGGATGTGAGCCTTTTAAGGAGAAATCTACACAATTTATAAGAAAAACCTAGATACTTATTAAAAACTACAAAACATAGAGAATATTGGTAAATAAGTTTCTAATATAGTATAGCTAGGTAAAAATCCCAATTTTTATATGGGTTTGGGCTCTCACTTAGGTTGTAGGTGAACAATTGGGCATAAACTTTTAAGAGCGCGTTTGGACAAGGGAATTTGCATCTATAGCCAGTTTTAGGGTCACTATTGAACTTATACCCGCTTTGCACAAAATATTACAAGTCTACCCACTTTTCGAATTGCTTCAGACATACGTGCCTAAAATAGCAAAAATTCTATATGAAGTTTGAACTTCAGAATTTTTTGCATGAAGTGTGACCTTAACAAGGAAAACTTAAGATATTTTCGCCTGAAGTTTGGCCTAACCTGCAAAGGCAATTGGAAAAACTTCAGTTCATAGAGCAAATGTAATGACTCGGCCGGTCATTTTGGGACTATTAGCCCCGATCCCCTATTTATTGATCCCTCTATTTTATTTTTTGGTTATGTGATTTGCCGAGGCATTTGGTGTCGGGTTCGGGTGAGCTTCGGAGTGAAATAGGACACATAGTCCCTAAAATGTAAGTTTAAGTCGTAGAAGTTTATCGTAGTTTGAATTGTATTAAGATGATCCCGGAATGGAGTTTCGGAAAGTCCAATAGCTTCATAGGGTATTTTTTTGTCTTAGATGCGTATCTGGATGTTGATTTGGAGGTTTGTAGGTCATTTTTTCTGCGTCAATTGGTGGAAGTTGGAAAATGTTGGAAAGTTTGACCGGGAGTGGACTTTTTGATATCGGGGTCGGATTCTGATTCCAGAAGTTGGAATAGGTCCGTAATGTGATTTATAAATTGTGTGTAAAATTTGAGATTAATCGGACTTGATTTGATAGGATTCGACATCGAATGTAGAAGTTAAAAGCCTATAAGTTCATTAGGCTTGAATTGGGGTGCGTTTCATGTTTTTGATGTGATTTTAGGCCCCGACTAAGTTCGTATGATGTTTTAGGACTTGTTGGTATGTTTGGTTGAGATCCCGAGGGCCTCGGGGGTAATTCGGACCATGTTTGGCACATTTTTGAACTTTGAAGAATTGCTGGAGCTGCTGAATTTGCTGGTGTCTGGTTTCCTTTGTCGCATTTGCGAGAGAGGTCTCGCGTTCGCGAAGGGTATCTGGGAGGCTAGAGAGATCTGCTCTTCGTGTTCGCGATGAGGGCCACGCGTTCGCGAAGAAGGGAGGTATGCTGGGTGGACCTCACACGTTGGTCTACGCGTCCGCGGGTGAGGCTCCGTGTTCACGAAGCTTGGGGATCACTATTCATCGCATTCTCGAGTGGACCCTCGCACTCGCGTAAGAGAAAATTTGGGCCAGAAGCATTTTGTGCTTCGCGAACGTGAGGCAATTTCCGCGTTCGCACACAAAAATACGGGAATCAGGCGAAATTTCAGTTTTATGCCCCTAAAATGCCAAAAAATGAGTGACGGTCATGGCGAGGCGATGAATATTATTTCTTAGGTCAATATTGATTGGCCGACAAAATTTTAGCGATCCAGGTTCGATCGCCCGGGCCCATGCAGATGACGTGGGCTATAACACACAAAAATATGGAAATCGAGTAGAATTCTAGTTTTATGGCCCTAAAACACCAAACAATAAGGAACGATCATGGAGAAGCGAAGACAATTATTTCTTAATTTATTTTTTATGGGCCGGAAAAATTTTAGGCGATCGGAGTTTGGTCAATCGATCCCATGCATATGGCTTGGACTATGTACACGAAAATTAGGAAATTGGGCAAAATTTTAGTTATATAGTCCTAAATACCAAAAAATGAGAAAAGATCATGGAAATTCAATGACTATTGTTCCTTAGGTAGTTTCTTATGTGATGGCAAAATTTTAGGCAATTCAGTTCCTAACACCCGGGCACATGCAGAGGGCTATATCACACGAAATTTTGGGAATCGAGCGAAATTTCTAATTTTACAGCCCAAAAATGACAAAAACGAGAAGCGATCTTGGAAATACGATGACTGTTGTTCCTAGGTCGTATTTTATGGGCCAACAAAATATTAGGCAAATTGGGTCCGGCCTTGGGCTCATGCAGATGGTGCAGGCTATAGCACAACAAAGTTTAGAAATTGGGTAAAATTCTAATTTATAGACCTAAAATACCAAAAAATGACAAAAGATCATGTAAAGGTGAAGAATATTATTCCCTAGGCCGTTCTTGATTGGTCGGCAAAATTTTAGCCGATCCGGGTCCGGTCTCCGGGTTAATGTAGATGGTGTGGGCTATAGCACACAAAAACCAAGGAATCGGGCGGAATTACATTTCATGGCCCTAAAACACCAAAAAACGAGAAATGATCATGGCGAGGCGATGTCTATTGTTATTTAGGTAGTTTTAGATGGGCCGACAAAATTTTAAGCGATTCGGGTCCGGTCGCTCGGACCCATATAGATAGCATGGGTTATAGCACACAAAAATCTGGGGATAAGGCGAAATTCTAGTTTTATGCCCCTAAAATGCCAAAAAACGAGTGACGGACATGGCGAGACGATAAATATTGTTCCTTAGGTCAATTTTGATGGGACGACAAAATTTTAGGCAATCTTGGTCCGGTCGCCCGGGCCAATGCAGATGGCGTGGGCTATAGCACACAAATATACAAAAATCAAGCAGAATTCTAGTTTTATGACCTTAAACGCCAAACAATGAGGAACGATAATGGTGAGGCGATGACAATTATTCCTTAAGTCATTTTTTATGGGCCGACAAAATTTTAGGCGATCCGGGTCCAATTGAACGGGCCCATGCAGATGACATGGGCTATAGCACACAAAAATCTGGAAATTGGGCAGAATTTTAGTTTTTTATGTCCCTAAAACACCAATAAACGTAGAATGGTCATGGCTAGGCGATGAATATTATTCCTTAGGTCGTTTGTTATGGGCTGGCATTATTTTAGGCGATCTGGGTCTAGTCCTTGGACCCATGCAGATGTCGTGGGCTATAGCACATGAAAATTTGGAAATCAAACGAAATTCCAGTTTTACGGCCCTAAAACGCCAAAAAATGAGGAACGATCTTGGCGAGGCGATGACTATTGTTCCTAGGTCGTATTTTGAAGGGCCGACAAATTTTAGGTGATTCATGACCGGTCTCTTGAAATTTGGGAATCAGGCGAAATTCAGTTTTGTAGCCCTAAAAGGCCAAAAATAAGGAATGGTCATGTCAAGGCGATTTTGTTCCTAGGTCGTATTTAATGGGCCGGTAAAATTTTAGGCGATTCAGGTCCGGTCTCTGTGGTCCATGTATATGGCATGGGCTATAGCACAAAAGAATTTTGGAATCAGGCATATATCTAGTTTTAAAGCCCTAAAATACCAAAAAAGGAGAACAATCATCGCTGTCACGGCCCAAAATCCTAACTTAGGTCGTGATGGCGCCCAACAACGTTCTTATTAGATTAAGCATTTCAACATATACTCAGTTTTTAAAACTTAAGATATAAATCGACAAGGATAATTAGCTAGTTTTTAATCAAAAGCGGTCATGAGGAGGCATGAGCCAATATATATACAGACCGGTAATCCATAATAACTAACACGTGTGTGTCAGGAACTAGTGTCACAAGTCGTACTGGCATACTAACAGAATATACAAAAGATATAATATACAGTCCCACTGTCTGAAGAAATAGACGGGAAATAAGCAAAAGAAACCCCATGGTGCTGCTGGAGATCGCCAGGAGAAAGCAGCTCACCGTGAAGTCAGGTCCATCTATAATCAGAATCAAGCTCCGATCTGACAACCAGGTGTACCAGCCTCAGAACCTGTACAATTAAGTACAGAAGCATAGCATGAGTACATAAATATATATGTACCCAGTGAGTATCCCGCCTAACCTCGAAAAGGTAGTGACGAGAGGTCGACTGGACACTAGGGGTGGGCGTTCGGTCGGTTCGGTTCGGTTTGAAGAAATTCGGTTCGGTTATTCGGTTATTCGGTTTTGTAAAAATAGTAACCGAAACCGAACTGAAATAAGTTCGGTTCAGTTCGGTTTTTCTAATTTCGGTTCGGTTATTTCGGTTCGGTTTTCGGTTTGAACATTATCATATTGAGCTCCTTCTATGTAATAATAGGACCGGCGAATTTGTTATTTTTTCCAAAACTTCGAAATTGTTGGAAATATTGTGTTTATGAAAAAAAATAGACTAAACTTTGCACACTATTATGGATCATAAAATTCAAACATAGCGTAAATTAGAACTTTGTGTGAAATCCTTCCGGTATCTATCATATATGCTATGGAAGTTTTAATAGAGTGAAAGTCTTTAAGATTGGGAAGTTGATGGACTTACTTAATTGGGTTGAGTCTTTGATAGATTGGACCTAATAGTGTTAATTTTTTACCTATGGGCTTAGCCTATATATAACTTAAAGAACCTATATGCTAATAATTCAATTTTTCGGTTAACCGAACTAAATAATTTCATAACCGAAAACCGAACCGAAAAACCGAAATTTTAAAAATTTAAACCGAAACCGACCGAACAAACCGAATAACCGAAACCGAAATAAATTTTTTTTTGGTTCGGTCGGTTTATTCGGTTCCGACCGAAATATGCCCACCCCTACTGGACACTCACTAAGGTCCAACAATATAATTTAACAGAATATGATGAAAACAGTAGGCATGTAAAAGTAGTGAGGCAGCAAATATATATAAGGCACTGAAATCCAAGGAGGTACTGGAAATAAATAAACAACTACTACTTCACCTTCACCCAAATATCTGTCAAATCAATGTCCATGAATTTAGTAACAAATAAATCATGCGCATACAGGATAAGGACAACCGGCCTGATCCATAAGATAGTCGTGTCTGTGCACTGCCGAGGGTCGAACGGCCCGAACCATAAGTGCACCTTACCATAAAGTACTCACATCTATGCACTGCTGAGGATCGAACGACCTGAACCATAAGTGCATCCTTCCCATAAAGTAATCATCTCTATGCACTGCCGAGGATCGATTGGCCCAAAACATAAGTGCATCTTCCAATCCACGTGGCGTACGGACGCTCCCATAAGAGTGGGGAAATCACACTCCGCTCGCGGAATGTAAATTGCAAAGCGGTCACGTGCACACACAATATTCCTTTTTAAATTACTTTTCAGTAAACAATTCCTTACAAATTTTCTCAAATTCCATGATCTCATGGAAATAAGCTGCATGTAACATTTAATTTATTAAGCATATAGTTCATTTCAAGTAAAACACAAGGCATGATGTGGACCTAACTACCCGGACATAATAATAATAATAGCCGCTACGTACGGACTCTCGTCACTTTATATGTACGTAGCCCCCACAATTATCACATATAGCATTTAAAACACCTACAGGGACAATTCCCTCTTACGAGGTTAGAAACGAGACTCGTCTCGTGTCGCACCTACTCCCCGAGTCAAAAATGCGCCCAAAACTCCGAACTCGTCACCCAAAGGACTCGAAGCTAACCAAACGTCACGTAAATATATCAAATTATACTCAAAGCATGGAATTCTCCTATTATTTAGTCAAATTCATCATTCTTGAAGAAATCCCAAAATCCAACCCCGGGCCCGCATGCTCGGATTTCGCAAATTCTTGAAAGAAACACTCACCCATAACCTAAGGATCGTTAATATATGATTTTTGTATGAATTCATAGCTAATGCACGGGTAATTTTCTAAATTTTTCGAAGACCCTAGGTTACTACCCAAATCCTTAATTTTTCACTAATTAGGTAGTTAACTAAACTAGGAATTCATGCATTAACTAACTTTAGGATAGAATTTACTTACCTCACAGTGGCTGGGTCATAGGGCTCTTTTCCAAGCTCTCAAAATCGCCTATGGTGGAAGAAAATGGAGTGGGAATGAGATAATACCGCACGTAAAGACCTTTCTACCTACAGGGGTTTCCGCACCTGCGACTCGACTATCGCACTTGCGGTCTCGTACCTGCGAGCAATAGCTCGCACCTGCGGAAAATGGGACAAGGGTGTGGGCTCACACCTGCGGGCTGGAGTCCGCTCCTGCGGCTCTGCACCTGCGGGAAAGGAGCCCGCACCTGCGAGAACTGGGCAACCCACTTAGGGGTCGCACCTGCGACTGGGCAACCGCACCTGCGGTCACACCAGATCAGGTGCACTAGCAACTGCTTCAGCTGGTTTTTGGCCTCGTTTGGTGCCCGAGAGGCACCTGGGCCCACCCGAGCCCCCGTCCAAATATACCAACAAGTCCAAATCATAATACAGACTCGCTCGAGCCTTCGAAACACCCGCAACAACGCTAAAACTCATAATCACACCTCAAAACCCCTAGAACCAAACTAAGGAACTTTAAGTTTTCTTGACTTCACTAACAACGCGCCAAACCGACCTATACTACTCGTAATGACACCAAATTTTTCAGGCAAGTCATAAATGACATAACGAAACTATTCCCTGTCTCAGATTTCCGTTCGGACCTCGATAACATAAAAACACGTCCCAAACCACAATAGGAACTTAAGGAACTCTTATTCCAATATTGGGCGCCGAAACGCTCCCGGGTCATCCGAAACCCATTCCGAACATACGCCCAAGTCCGAAATCATCATACGAAGCTACCGGAATCGTCGAAACTCGATTCCGAGGTCATTAACTAAAAATGTTGACCAAAGTCAAACTTGGCCTTAAAGGCCAACCTGAAGGAACCAAGTGTTCCAGTATTGCTCTAAACACTTCTGAATCCTGGACCACCCGCCCCCGTAAGTCATAAATCATAGTAAGCCGCTATGAAAAGTTTCATTTAGGGGAACAGGGTCCAATAACGCAAACAGCCGGTCGGGTCGTTACAATCGCGAGATGAAGAATATTGTTCTTTAGGTTGATTTTTATGGCCGACAAAATTTTAGATGATACGGGTCCGGTTGCCTCAGTCCATGCAGATGGCGTGGGCTATAGCACATGAAAATCTGAAAATCGGGCGAAATTCTATTTTGATGGATCTAAAACATCTTAAAATGAGGAATGATCATGGTAAGGCGATGACTATTGTTCCTTAGGTCATTTTTATGGACCGACAACATTTTAGGCGATTTGGGTTCGGTCGTCCGAACCCATGCAGATGGCGTGGGATATATGTGGCCCCAAAACGCCAAAAAATGAGGAACAATGTTGGCGAGGTAATGGCTGTTATTCCATAGGTTATTTTTGATGGGCTGACCAAAATTTAAGCGATGTGAGTCCGGTCTTCCTGGCCCATGCAGATGGTGTTGGCTATATAGCACACAAAAATCTAGAAATCGGACAGAATTCCACCTTTATGATCCTAAAAGGCCAAAAAAGGAGAAACAATTTTGGCGAGGTGATGACTATTGTCCATAGATTGTTTTTGACGGGGCGACAAAATTTTAGGCAATCCGGGTCTGGTCGCTCGGACCCATGTAGATGACGTGAGCTATATCACACGAAAATCTAAAAATCGGGCAGAATTCTAATTTAATAGTCCTAAAATGCTAATAAATGAGGAACTGTCATGGTGTGGCGATGACTATTATTCCTTAGGTCCTTTTTATGGCCAGGCAAAATATTAGGCGATTCGGTTCTGGTCAACCGGGTCCATGCAGATGGCGTGGGCTAGCACACGAAAATTTGAGAATGGGATGCAATTCTAGTTTTACGACCGTAAAACACCAAAAAATGAGGAACAGTCATACTGACGCAATGACTATTTTTCCTTAGGTTATTTTTGATGGGACGACAAAATTTTAAGAACTATTTTCCGGCAAAAGTCTAGTTTTATAGCCCTAAAATGCGAAAAATAAGTATCAGTCATGGAGAGGCGATAACTATTGTTTCTTAGGTCATTTTTTATGGGTCGACAAACTTTTAGGCGATTCGGATCCTATCGTCCCAGCCCATGCAGATGGTGTAGGCTGTAGCACATGAAAATCTAAGAATCAGGCGGAATTGCAATTTTATGGCCCTAAAATGCCAAAAAACGAGGAACTGTCATGGTGAGGTGATGAATATATTTTCTTAGATCGTTATTGATAGGCCGATAAAATTTTAGGCGACACGGGTCCGGTCGGCCGGGCCCATGCAGATGGCGTGGGGTATAGCCCACGAAAATTAGTAAATTCGGTAGATTTTCAATTTTATAGTCCTAAAAAGAAAAAGACGAGGAACAGTCACGGTAAGGCAATGAATATTGTTCCTAGGTTATATTTGATGGGCCGACAAAATTTTAGGCAATTCGGGTCCATTCCTGGGCACATGCAGATGACATGGGCTATAACACAAGAAAATTTGGGAATCGGACGCCCCTAAAAAACAAAAAAATAAGGAATGGTAAATGCGAGACGATGACTATTGTCCCTTAGGTCGTCTTTTATTGACTGAAATTTTTTTACGCCATCCAAGTCCGGTCGGCCAGGCCCATACTGATAACATGGGCAATATCACATGAAAATTTGGGAATCAAACGAAATTACGGTTTAATAAAATACCAAAAAGTGAGGAACGGTCATGGAGATGCGATGACTATTGTTCCTTTGGTCGTTTTTGATGGGTGGCAAAATTTTAGTCAATCCGGGTCCAGTCGCCTGGACCCATGCAGATGGCATGGGTTATAACATAGGAAAATCTAGAAATCGGGCGTAATTCCAATTTTATGCCCCTGAAACGCCAAAAAATGAGGAATGATCATGGCGAGGCGATAACTATTGTTCCTTAGGTCATTTATTATGGGCCGTCATTATTTTAGTCAATCCGGGTTTGACTTCCCGGGCCCATGCAAATGGTGTGGGCTATAGCACATAATAATTTGGAAATCAGGAGAAATTTCATTTTTATGGCCCCAAAATGCCAAAAAAATAGTAACGAATGGCGAGGCAATGACAATTGTTCTTTAGGTTATTTTTTATAGACCGGCAAAATTTTAGGCTTTCCGGGTCCGGTCGCCTGAGCCCATGCATCTGGCGTGGGCTATAGCATACGAAAATATAAAAATCGAGTATAATTCTAATTTTATGGCCTTAAAATGCAAAAAAACGAAGAACACTCATGGAGAGGCGAGGTCTATTGTTCCATAAGTCATTTTTAAGGTAGAAAAAATTAGGTGATCCCTGTCTGGTTGCCCGGGACCATGCAAATGACGTGAGCTATAACACACGTAAATTTGGGAATCGGACGGAATTCTAATTTTATGGCCCGAGAACACCAAAAAATAAAGATCGGTCATGGCAAGGCGATGATTGTTGTTCCTAGGTCATATTTGATGGGGCAACAAAATTTTAGGTGATTCGGGTCCGGTCTCCCTGGCCCATATAGATGGCGCGAGTTATAGTAGAAGAAATTTAAGAATCAGGCAGAATTCTAATTTTACATCCATAAAAAAAAAAACCAAAAACGAGTAATAGTCACGGCAAGGTGAAGAATATTATTTTCTTGGTCGATTCTGATTGGTCGACAAAATTTGAGCCAATTTGAGTCTGGTTGCCCAAGCCCATATAGATGGCATAGGCTATAGCGCATGAAAATATAGGAATCTAGGAGAATTCCATATATATGGCCCTAAAATGCCAAAAAACAAGAAACGGTCATGGCGAGGCAATGACAATTGATCTATAAGTCATTTTTGATAGGCCGACTAAATTTTAGGCGATTTGGGTCCAGTCGCCTGGACCCATGCACATGGCTTAGGCTATAACACATGAAAATCTGAAAATTAGGTTGAATTCCAGTTTTATGGCTCTAAAATGCTAAAAAAAGACTGTCATAGCGAGGCAATAACTATTGTTTCTTAGGTTGTTTTTGATGGGCCGAAAAAATTTAAGGTGGTCCGGGTCCGATCACCCGAGTCCATATTGATGACGTGGTCTATAACACATTAAAATCTGGGAATCAGACGGAATTCTAATTTTTGGCCCCTAAAATGCCAAAAAGCGAGGAACAGTCATGACGTAGCGATAACTATTATTCCTTAGGTCTTTTTTTATGGGCCGACAAATTTAATCGATTAGGGTTTGATTGCAGGCCCATGCAGATGTGATAGAATGTATGAGTCCACCAAACTGTATAGAGACCTGGTCCTATACCAGTTCCCACAAAAATAGCTAATGAAACAGTAAGTAAATGACACCGGAGATTTTACGTGGAAAAATCCCTGCTCAAAGGGATGAAAAACCACGACCTACACTGGTAGGATTTCAACTTTACTACTTGAGAAATCTTTAGATTACAACCTATTGTAACCTCGGAATTAAACTCTTAATCCCTCACTAACTTGTAATACACCGATTACAAGCCACTTTGCAATACACCTATTACAAAGACTTCAACTCATGACTAACTCTAGTCACGACACAAACACTAAGGGTTTATGGTTTTAAGAGGTTTCTAATTAAAGCTTCTATATAAGCAAAGTAGGAATTACAATAAAGAGCAAATACAAAGATACAACTCAACTAAGGACATACAAGAGACTTGTTGTAGAAACTGGTTCGTAGTAGTGTTGTACTTTGTTCTTGATGCACTTGTGACTTCAATGCTAGATTATCATATCTGGAGTGCTTGAATTGAATTCACAAGTGTTCAAGTGATGTTTTGTTGTATCTTGTTAATATGCTTTGGATGACATCACTTAGATGATGTAAACACTTGGTTGATACAAAGCCCTTCCCAATGGGAAGTGACTGGTGCATCTGCACTGTAGCATGTACAGTGCAGGCAGTCATTTTCCAGCTGTAGAGTTGACTTCGTACTGTTGTCAGGAAAATCCCAAGGGATCAGGTCCCTGAAGTGATTCTTTTCTGTCTGAATTCATACAGCTCACATTAGCTTGAATCCATTGATGGAGAAATATTCCAAGTGTGCATCATGTCCTTTATCTAGTTCTTGACAATAAGTTTGTTAGACTATCAAAACATAAATCTAGGATACTTTAAACCCATAAATTTTCCCCTTTTTGATGATGACAAACTTTTAAAATTGACAACCATTTGCAAAGCACAATAAACCAGATAAAATACCAGGAACTCCACAAGTTCCCCCTGACTCTATGCTTCCCCCTTAATCATATATCACTGCTTTAGTTGTCTTCCCCCTTTTGGAATCATTAAAAATACACAAGCAAGCAATCAAAATAAAGAAGTATAGCTTAGTTAACTCATGCCACTTGTGTGCACACAATATGATAGGATAGAGAAGCAGAGAACACATGCATTTAACAACAAATGAGAGTCTTCATAGATATTTATAAAACATAAGCGTCTTCCATTACAACAAAGGCAAGTTTGGACTGTTGAAAACATGAGCAGTACATGTGAAATCCATCCACATCAAAAAAACAAAAACAACTACCACAAGTCATCAAAGCAAAATATAGAAACTTGACACCGGTCAGTGGAAGATTTGCTTAGGGGGCACTAGAGGAGGAAGGCTTGGAGGAGGCAACAAGAGTATTGAGAACAAGGTCAATCCGAGCATTTACAGACATTTGCTCTGTGACTAGTTTCTCTCTCAAGTTCTCCACCTGTTTCCTGAGCTCATCATTACTTTTTGATAGACGACCAACTTCTTCACTAGATGAACTTGAGAGTCCTGGTGCTGCTATAGCCTGACTTAGCTGAGTCTCAAGAATGACATTCCTTACCTTCAGCTTCTTGATCTCCTCTGTAGCACTATTCTGAGCATTGATCAACTGGGAGATCGTCGAAGTGCTTCCCATTCCTCCAACATTTTCAACACATTCATATTCCTCCACTGTAGTTTTCGAGAAGTTTTGTTGCCTGGACCCCATCTTGGGATGGCCTAAGGGCACATCAAAGAACTTGAATACATGCGTGAGAAGAAAGCCGTATGGGAGTCCATGGTTCCCATCTTTGAATGCTGTCACTTTTTGCATATGTTCAATCATAATGGCAGGAAAATTGATGGAGCGGAACTCATTCAGTGCTTTCATTAAGTGCAAATCAGACCTGGATGTGATGGACCTTCTTTCAGCACGAGTGAGCAGAATCTTGTTAACCAACTCAAATAACAATTGGTACACAGGAAGCAGAGCTTTCTTGTGTACCTGTTCTCCATGCTGGACAGATTTTTCTTTCACAATGGCGCGCCTAAAATATGAGCCACAAGCACCTCTTACAGATGACAACCCTTCAGACGGAACCTTGAGAATGTCCCCCAACACAGTAGCATCCAATACCATATCCACCCCATTCACTAAGACACAAATGTGGTCATCTTCAATAGTGAAGAGGTCAACATAGAAACTTTGGACCTCATCCTCATACACCTTGGGCACATCCTCTTTGAACAGATGGCCCCACTACTGAAATTCCACCATCTCAAGAATTTGTCTCATACCTGCCATTTCAAAAATCTCTGGGTCAAAAATGCGACCCCACAGTACCTTCTGGGACCTCAACCTTTCTTTCCCTAGCACACTTACATTTCTCACCTTTTTTAAAGAACCGGGTTTCCCAACTGTTTCCCACTTCCTTTTACCAGACCTCTCAATGGGCTTACCCTTGCCACCTGATTTCACCAGAATATTATCATCAAACACTAATTCTTCTTCCACAACTTGCTTAGACTTGATACTACCTTTCACAAACTTTGTACTTGGTGTGTCAACAACTTCCTTTGAAGCACTCTTAACACATTGTTTCTTTTTCTGAGATTTCTTAAACAGGGAACTTGGTTCCTCTTGAGCATCCTCATTCACTTCCACTACTGGTATATTTTTTTCACACATAATTTCTCATTTCTTCATCGGCCTCTTCTTCTTTTTCTTGCTACTCCTTTTTCTTTTCTTCAAGCCAGACTCAAAAGCCTCCTTCTCTTGCAACCTTGTTGTGGGTCGCTCGCTTAAGAGGGGGCTCAGGAGTGACCACATGCTTTCTTATCTTTAAGCATGCACTGAGAACTACATCATCCTGTTCATCCTCATCACAAGGTCTCACAACATGAGGGATAGACTCCAACGACTCATCATCAAAGTGAGGGGATGGAGAAGGATCGAAGCTGACCTGGGAAGATGATTCCTGACTTGTTTCCTCAGGGAGGGGGTCAGTTTCATCAGCAAGGTTCCCAGTAGCTTCTTCATGTGCGGACGGTTCGAAGAGCACCAGTCTTCCTTCTTCTCCTAAGAGCGGAGTCCCTTCCCCCTGAGACTCAGGCGTGGTAGAAGGTACCTCAATCACCAGCCTCTCAGCAACAATGGCCAAACGTTTTCGATAGCCTCTTTTTCCTGAGGTTCCATAGCAGCAACAGTAAGCATAGGGATCGTATCTTCCTTAGATACCGTAGGTAATTTTGTTTCTTTTGATATATGCATGAGGAAAACACAAGACTACTAACTTGTGGTACAAGAACAAGGTCCCTGACCGGTCTTTCAAAAAGATTTTCAACTCTCTTTTGTCGCTCATGCATTGTTCCTTCAGCTTCTATAATCGTCATGCATGTCTACCTGCAACAGTATAGAAGTGAGTTAGGCTTGGCCAGAAAATACTTTAGCTAGATTTACCTGAATGTAACTTTCATAGCCATATGAAAAGGAATCAGATTCTCAATTAGGCTTAAGTAACCCCGGTGCCATACTGTTTCTCTCAAAATGTTCTCTTCCCAGAGCTTTGGTGAATATGTCTGCAATTTGGTCTTCTGTACTGCAGAACTTCATGCAAATAAGCCCCTTCTCCACATTGTCTCTGAGAAAATGATGTCTCACATCGATGTGCTTGGTTCTCTTGTGCTGGACCGGGTTCTTTGCCATGTTGAGTGCACTGGTATTGTCACATAGAAGATGTACACAGTCATTGTATACTCCAAAATCCACCAATTGTTGTTTGATCCACAAGAGTTGGGCACAACAAGAAGCTGCAGCAACATATTCTGCTTCAACTGTTGAGAGAGCTACAAAATTTTGCTTCCTTGTGCCCCATGAAATCAGATAGGATCCTAGGAAGTGAGCCATTCCAGATGTGCTTTTCTTGTCTACCAGATAACCTGCATAATCAGCATCAACATAACCAACAAGATTAAAATTGTCACCTGAAGGGTAATATAGAACCAGGTCCTGTGTTCCCTTAAGATATCTCAAAATCCTTTTGGCAGCCTTCAGGTGAGATTCCTTGGGGTTTGATTGAAACCTTGCACATAGCCCCACAATGAATATAATATCTGGCCGGCTGGCATTGAGATAGAGGAGAGATCCAATAATGCCTCGATACATTGTTTGGTTCACAGAAGAGCCAGATTCATCCAAGTCTAGTCTAGTGGAAGTGGCAATAGGAGTGTCAATCACTTTTGATGCTTCCATATCAAACCTATTCAAAAGCTCCTTGATGTATTTATGATGACTGAAACAAGTTTCCTTTGTGGACTGCTTCACTTGAAGACCCATGAAAAATTTCAGCTCCCTCATCATGCTCATCTCAAACTCACTTCCCATGAGCTTTGCAAATTCCTCACAAAGTGAGTCAACTGTTGCCCAGAAGATGATATCATCAACATATACCTGAACAATGAGTAGGTTCTTTCCTCGTTTCTTCAGAAATAGAGTGTTGTCAATTTTTCCTCTTGTAAAGCTGTTTTCTAAGAGAAATTTTGACAACCTTTCATACCAAGATCGAGGAGCCTGCTTCAAACCATACAGTGCCTTGTCCAGTTTGAACACATATTCAGGGTGTTCATGACACTAAAAACCTGGAGGTTGCTTAACATAGACCTCTTCCTTGAGTAACCCATTCAGAAATTCACTTTTGACATCCATTTGCAACAAAGTGAATTCCATATGTGATGCAAAGGCAGAGAGAATTCTGATGGCTTCCATACGAGCAACTGGAGCAAAGGTCTCATAATAATCAATCCCTTCCTCCTGATTGTAACCTTGGAAAAGCAGCCTTGCCTTGTTCCTTGTAGTGTTTCCTTGCTCATCAAGCTTGTTTCTGAACACCCACCTGGTCCCTATGATGGTTCTGTCTGAGGGTCTAGGTACCAGGTGCCATAAATTGTTCCTTTAAAATTGATGTAGCTCCTCTTGCATAGCTGTTATCCAGTCTGCATCCTTCAAGGCTTCTTTAATATATTTGGGTTCTATTTGCGAGAGGAAGGCTGGGAAGGCAAGTGAATTTCTGGCTTTGGATCTAGTTTGGACTCCAGAATCAGGGGGTGATTATATTATCGAGAGGATGAGAGATTTTGTGTTTCCATTTTGGCACTTGAATATTATTAGTGGAGGAACTGGGTAATCCTGACTGGTTCCCTTGCATTCTTCTCTCTACTACTTGTGGAGTACTTTGAACTGCATCGACCCCTCTTTCTTCGGCTTCAGTGGTTGTGATTTGGGTACATGGTTCCTCTTGAGTTGGAGAGGAGGAAGTTGCATTGTCTTCATTTGTCTCCTTTACTTGACTCATAAAATCTACCTTTCCATTTGCCATGTCAATGATCTCTCCTGGAACCAACAATGGCTCACTGTCTTGATCATCCTTGTTGCTCTTCTCAACAGATGGAGGGGACTCATTGAAGATTACATAAACACTTTCTTCCACACACTGAGTCCTTTTATTGTAAACCTTGCAAGCTTTGCTTTCAGAAGAATACCCAAGAAAAATTCCTTCATCACTTTTGGCGTCAAATTTTCCAAGCTGACCCTTTCCATTGTTGATAACATAACACTTGCACCCAAACATTCTTAAGCGGGTTAGCTTCCTTCCATTTAGCAGGTCATAGGGATTTTTGTTAAAAAAGGATCTGATCATGCACATGTTCACCAAGTAGCAAGCAGTATTTATGGCTTCTGCCTAGAAGTTTTTGGCTATCCCACTATCAATAAGCATTGTTCTGGCCATATCTTCAAGGGTTCTGTTCTTCCTTTCTACAACTCCATTTTGCTGTAGAGTTCTTGGAGATGAGAAATTGTGGGTGATGCCATTTTCACTGCAGAATTCATCAAACTTGGCATTGTCAAACTCTGTTCCATGATCGGATCTAATGCAAGCCACTTTTGATTCCATCTTCACTTGGATTTTCTTTACAAAGGCTACAAACACTTCGAAGGTCTCATCCTTTGTTCTGAGAAACAGAGTCCAAGTGAATCTTGAGTAGTCATCAACTATCACAAAAATATATCTTTTTCCTCCCCTGCTTGGTACTCTCATAGGGCCACATAGATCCATATGAAGAAGTTCAAGTGGCTTTGATGTGATGACATCCTTCTTTGGCTTGAATGAGTATTTTACATGATTTTCTCTAGCACAGGCATCACACACTCTGTGCTCTTTGAATTTTGAATTTTGCAAGCCACAAACCAGGTCTTTCTGTTCATTTTATTCAGAAGAGAGAAGCTTGCATGTCCCAACCTTCTGTGCCATAATTCTGCATCATCATCAACTGTTTTCAGGTGGCTCATATCACCACTCTGTAGGGACTCGAAATTAGCAATGTAGATATTCTTGTATCTTTTGGCCACTAGTACCACCTCCCAAGTTACCAGATTAGTAACTGTGCATATATTTGACAAGAACTCCATTTGTTTCCTTTATCACAAATTTGATAAACACTCAAGAGACTACACTTCAGACCATTGACATAGTACACATTCTCAATTGAGTGTGAGAGAGACTTTCCAATTTTTCCAACCCCAAGAATGTACCCCTTTTTCCAATTTCCAAAGGATACATTCCCTCCTTGCAGGGCTTTTAGTGAAAGGAAGTCCATGGTATTTCCAGTCATGTGTTTAGAGCATCCACTGTACATGATCCATTGTTGACTGCTTCCTCTCACTGTTCCATGTACAAGGAAATCAAGGGTTAGATATAGGAAACTAAACAAGTTTGGGTCCCTTGTAATGAGAAAAGGGATGAATAAGAGCTCTTCTAGTCTATGCAGGTAACATACGTTTTTTGTGGGTGGCACCTGGTTCTCTTCCAGTAGTCACTTCTTCAGTAAAAACTTTGTTTTTTTGAACAGACTGGACTCTAGCTTGGCAATTTTCCTTAAAATGCCCATTGTTTCCACAGTGGGTACAAAGCCAGTTATCAGGTACAGTGACGTACTTGCTATGAGGGTTATAGGGAACTTTCTCCCTTTGAAACCCTATTCCCTACCTGTTTCCACCATTATTAAAGTACAAGGCACTAATAGCATCTGAGGACCAGGTCCACTAAAGTGATTTTTCAAGATCACGGTTTACTTTTTCCAAATCTGCTTGAATCTGTCTATTTTTCTCAAGCTCAGCAAACAAACTAGTTTTCACAATATTCAGCTCATTTTCAAGTTTAATATATGCTTCACTAGCAACTTCCTTTACTTTTTCAAAATTTCCAAGCTTAGATTCTGCTTTAAGTCCCTCAATTGTTACCCCTAGGTCTGCAATCACCACTAGAAGATCATCTCTTTCTTGATCAGTAATGGCAACTTTCTCCACTAAGGTATGCTTTTCTTTACTAACGTTCTCTGTGGTTTCTTTCAAGTCAGCTACAACTACCATCAGATCATCTCTTTCATATTCTACACTATCAATTTTTTCTGTTAGAACCTCTTTTTCATTTTTTTCAGATTTTCTATGGTTTCCTTCAGGTCAACTACACAAACCACTAAGTCATCTCTAGTCTGCTCAACATCTCTTAACTTTATGGTCAAGGCATACTTATCACTCACAAGACTATGATATGCATCAATCAATACATTAGCTAATGACATGAGTTTCTTAGAAGAATAGGATTTCAGGTTCCTCTGAACATCCCTAAAATTTACCTCATCATTGTCATCATCTTCATCATCGGCTGAGTGAGCCATCAAAGCAAATATTGAATCATATTCATTTTCTTCACTTTCAACTGTCATCATGAAACTACCACTTGCATCATTTTCTTCTTTTGATTCACCAGAGGAGTCTCCCCATGCTGCAAGAGCCTGTTTCACAACATTCTCAGTTGCGTTTTTCCTTTTGAAGCATTTGTCAGAAATTGGGTTCCTCTTGGCTACTTTATTAGAGTTGTGCTTGAAATGTTCTTATTTCAGAAGAGGGCAGTCCTTAATGAAATGCCCTGACTTTCCACACTTATGACAGAGATCATAATTCTTTGGTTTGCTGGAACTACCTCTCTTTGGTATACCTTCATTCCTTCGAACCATTTTTTGAAACCTTCTTGTAAGGTATGCCATATTGCTATCCTCCTCACTCGAATCATTGTTTTCAACTTTGAGTACCAGGCTCTTCTCTTTCTTTGGTTCTCTTCTTTCACTGTCTTTCTTTCTCTTCGTCTCATATGTCTTCAGATTCCCAACCAGTTCATCCATAGTCAGTGTTTGCAGATCCTTGGCTTCAATAATAACGTTCACCTTACTCTCCCAAGAGCTGGGTAAAACGTAAGAACTTCCCTCACAAGCTTGTTCCTAGGAATAATTTCACCAAGAGAGTGTAGCTCATTTATGATGGAGGTGAATCTAGTATGCATGTCTTGAATAGATTCATCATCCTTCATTCTAAAGAGCTCATACTCAGTGGTGAGCATGTCAATATTGGAATGCTTTACTTGAGTGATTCCCTCATGTGCTATTTGAAGAGCTTCCCATATCTCCTTGGCGTATTGACAGGCTGAGATCCTATTATATTCATCAAGTCCTATGCCGCATACCAAAATCTTTTTGGCGCGAAAGTTCTTCTCTACAGCTTTCCTGTCGGCATCATTGTACTATTTCCTAGTTTTTGGCACCGTTACAACTGGTTCTCTTACCTTATTTGTTGGTACGTATGGACCATCACAAATAACATCCCATAAATCGGAGTCTTCTGCCATTATGAAGTCATGCATTCGAGTTTTCCACCAGCCATATTATTGGCCGTTGAATTTTGGGGGCCTGTAAGTTGATTGTCCTTCCTCGAAGTTTGGTGGAGAAGCCATGGTGAAGATTCTCTCTAGGTGTTAACCTTTTAGAAAGAACCTGTTCTGATACCAATTGATAGAATGTATGAGTCCACCAAACTGTATAGAAACATGGTCCTATACCAGTCCCCACAAAAATAGCTAATGAAACAGTAAGTAAATGGTACATGAGAATTTACATGGAAAAATCTCTGCTCAAGGGGATAAAAGACCACGACCTACACTGGTAGGATTTCAACTTCACTACTTGAGCAATCTTTAGATTACAACCTATTGTAACCTAGGAATTAAACTCTTAATCCCTTACTAACTTGTAATACACCTATTACAAGCCACTTTGCAGTACACCTATTACAAAGACTTCAACTCATGACTAACTCTAGTCACAACCAAACACTAAGGGTTTATAGTTTTCACAGGTTCCTAATTAAAGCTTATAAATAAGCAAAGTAGGAATTACAACGAAGAGCAAATACAAAGATACAACTCAACTAAGGACATACAAGAGACTTGTAGTAGGAACTAGTCCGTAGTAGTGTTGTACTTTGTTCTTGATGCACTTATGACTTCAATGCTAGATTATCATATCTGGAGTGCTTGAATTGAATTCACAAGTGTTCAAGTGATGTTTTGTTGTATCTTGTTAATATGATTTGGATGACATCACTTAGATGATGTAAACACTTGGTTAATACAAAGCCCTTCCCAATGAGAAGTGATTGCTGCATCTCCACTGTAGCATGTATAGTGCAGGCAATCATTTTCCAACTATAGAGTTGACTTCGTACTGTTGTCAGGGAAACACCAAGGGATCAGGTCCCTGAAGTGATTCTTTTATGTCTGAAGTCATACAACTCACATTAGCTTGAGTCCATTGATGGAGAAATATTCCAAGTGTGCATCAGGTCCTTTATCTGGTTCTTAACAATAAGTTTGTTAGATTATCAAAACATAAATATAGGATACTTCCATCAAGATGGCTTGGGCTATAGCACATAAAAATCTGAGAATCATACAGAATTCCAATTTCATGGCCCTAAAATGCCAGAAAATGAGGAGCGATCATCGCAAGGCGATGACTATTGTTACTAGGTAGTATTTGATGGGACGAAAAACTTTTAGGAGATTCTGATCCAATCGCCCGGGCACATGGAGATGGCGTGGGCGCACAAGAAAATTGAGAAATCAGGTAGAAATTCAGTTTTATGGTCCTAAAATGCAAAAAAAACGAGAAACGACTATGGCGAGGTGAGAATATTGTTTTTAGGCCATTCTTTATGGCCGGGAAAATTTTAGGCAATCTGGATCTGGTCGCCCGGTCCCATGTAGATAGGGTGTGTTATATCACACGAAAATCTGGGAATCGAGTGGAATTTTATTTTGATGGCCCTAAAACGCCAAAAAATAAGAAACGATCATGGCAAGGCTATGAGTATTGCTCTTTAGGTAGTTTCTTATGGGCTAGCAAAATATTATGTGATTTAGGTCCAGTCGCCCCGGCCCAAGCAAATGTCGTAGGCTATGCACACGAAAATCTTGAGATCGAGCGAAATTCTAGTTTTATGGCTCTAAAACATCCAAAATAAGTGAGGAACGGTCTTGGCGCTGCGATAACTAGTGTTCCATAAGCTATTTTTTGTGGACCGGTAAAATTTTAGGCAATCAGGGTCCGGTCGTCCGGGCTCATGCAGATGGTGTGGGTTATAGCACACGAAAATTTGAAAATCAGGCAAAATTCCAATTTTATGGCCCTAATACGCCAAAAAATAAGTAACGGTCGTGGAGAGACAATGACTATTATTCCTCAGGTCGTTTATTATAGGCTGGAATTATTTTAGACGATTCGGGTCCAGTCGCCCGGGCCCATGCATATGGGGTGGGGTATAACACACGAAAATCTGGAAATCAGGTGGAGTTCCAGTTTTATGGACCTAAAATGCCAAAAAAGAGGAACGGACTTGGAGAGGCAATAAATATTGTTCCTTAGGTCATTTTTTATGGTTTGACAAAATATTAGGCGATTCGGGTCCGGTCGTCCAAGCCCAACCAGGTGGTGTAGGTTATAACGTACGAAAATCTAGGAATCAGCTCGAATTTCAATTTTATGGCCCTAAAACACCAAAAAAAATAGGGAATGGTCTTGGCGAGACAACGATATTCTTCCTTAGGTAGTTTTTGATGGGCCGACAAAATTTTAGGCGATCCGGGTCTGGTTGCGTGGGCTCATGCAAATGATATGGGCTATAACACAAGAAAATTTGGGAATCGGGTGCAATTCTAGTTTTATGGCCCTAAAATGCCAAAAAACGATGAACGGTCATGGCAACGCGGTAACAATCGTTACTTGGGTAATTTTATAGGCCGACAAAATTTAAGGATCGGGGTCCGGACCCATACAGATGGCGTGGGCTAAAGCACTCAAAAATCTAAGAATTAGACGAAATTTCAGTTTTACGGCTCTAAAACGTCAAAAAGTAGTAGTGCTTATGTCAATGCGATGACTATTGTTTCTTAAATCATTTTTGATGGGCCGAAATTTTTTTAGGTGATTAGGGTCTGGTCTCCCAGGCCTATGCAGATGACGTGGGCTGTAGCACATGAAAATTTTGGAATCGGGCAAATTCTAGTTTTACGGTGCTAAAATGCCAAAATATAAGGAATGATCATGGCGATGTGATGAATATTGTTCCTTAGTTCGTTTTTGATAGGCCGACAAAATTTTAGTCGATCCAGGTCCAATTGATCAGGCCCATGCAGATGGCATGTGCGTTATAGCACACGAAAATATAAAAATCGGGAGGAATTTCAATTTTATGGTCCTAAAACGTCGAAAAAAGAGTAATGGTCATGGTGATCCGATGACTATTATTCTTTAGGTAGTTTTTTATGAGCAGGCAAAATTTTAGGCGACCCGGGTCTGGTCGCCCGGGCCCATGCAGATGGTGTGGGCTATAGCATACAAAAATTTGAGAATAGAACGAAATTCAAATTTTATGATCCTAAAACGCCAAAAACGAGGAACGGTCATGGCAAGGTGATGACTATTGTTCCTAGGTCGTATTTGATGCACCGACAAAATTTTAGGTGATTCAAGTCAGATCTCCCCAGCCCATGCGGATAGCATGGCTATAGCACAAGAAAATTTGAGAATCAGATGGAATTCCAGTTTATAGCCCTAAAATGACAAAAAAAAAACGAAAAACAATCATGATCAGGTGAAGAATATTATTCATTAGGTCGTTTTTGAGGGGATGACAAAATTTTAGCCAATCCGAGTCCGGTCGCCCGGGTCTATGTAGATGACGTGGGTCTATTGCACACGAAACTTTAGAAATCGAGCGGAATTCCATTTTTATGACCCTAAACGCGAAAAATGAGGAACGATCATGGCGAGGCGATAGCTATTGTTATTTAAGTCATTTTTTATAGACCAATTTTTTTTAAGCTATCCGGGTCCGGTCGTCTGAGCCCATGCATATGGCATGGGTTATAGCTCACGAACATATGGTAATCGAGCAGAATTCTAGTTTTAAGTCCCTGAAACGCCAAAAAATGAGGAATTGTCATGGCGAGGCGATGACTATTATTCCTTAAGTCATTTTTGATGGCCAGCAAAATTTTAGGCGATCCGTGTCTGGTCACCCGGGCCCATGCAGATGGCGTGGGCTATAGCATACAAAAATTTTAGAATCGGACGAAATTTTAGTTTTATGCCCCTAAAACGCCAAAAAAGAGTAACGGCCATGACGAGGTGATGAATATAGTTCCTTATGTCATTTTTTATGGGTCAGCAAAATTTTAGGCTATCCGAGTTTGATCGCCTGGCCCCATGCACATGACGTGGGATATATCACACGAAAATTTAGGAATCGGGTGGAATTCCAATTTTATGGCTCTAAAACGCCAAAAAAGAGGAACGGTCATAGCGAGACACTGATTATTGTTTCTTTGGTCGTATTTTATAGGCTGATAAAATTTTAGGCGATCTATGTTCGGCCACCCGGGCCCATGCAGATGGCGTGGGCTATAACACACAAAAATCTGAGAATCAGGCGAAATTCCTTTATAGCCCTAAAACACCAAAAGACAAAGAACGATCATGATAAGGTGATGACTATTGTTCCTCAAGACGTTTTTGATGGGCGGCAAAATTTTAGACCATTCGGGTCCGGTATGAGAATGGATTTAGTTTCTAACCATACTATTTGGTGTTATTTGTACATCATGCCCCTTTATAATTTTGAATTTAAGAAAATGACCTTTTTAGATCTCTTATGTGTAAAAAACAGATCTCTTGCATGTAAAAATAAGGCAAAATACATCGCCAGACCCTTAAAGTTGTCCACACTTTTCACTTAGACACTCAATAATAAGTCCGTTTCATTTGTACACTCTAACCACATCTCAAATGTGTCATTTAGACACAAAAAGCTGACGTGACAAGACAAGTGTTTCTCACATTTTCAAGCGCGTGAAATGGCCCAAAATATAAACTTCTCACTTTCCAAATGCTATCTACTCTCTCTGTCTCCTCCCTCTCCAACCCCACCCACCCCGACCAATCTCTATCTTCGAAAAACACAAAGCTTAGGCGATGAATATTGATGATATTTTTCTAGAACTCTAAACAAATGCTTTCTCTCTCTTATAAGAATGTTGGCTCTTTTGAGCTATTTTTTTTTTTATCAAAATCTAACGATTTTAAAGCAAATTTTATGGAAGCTACTCATGATTTTAGGCATTTTTGCTTCGATTTTCGACTTATCATTAACATCTCTTCTCAAAAAATTTATTTTAATTGGGTTTTCACCAATGTAAATGGGAATAATTCCCGTAAGTTTCCTTCAGATTTTTGTAATTGGGTTCAAATTGCCACTTGAAATCTGTAAGTGTATTTGGAACTACATTTACCACATATGCAAAGAAATCGCAGATCATCAAGGAAGATTGATAAAGAGTATCGCAATATATATGTTAGGTTATTAATTTATTACATGAAATCTTAAACTAATTAACTTCATTGTCTGCTACCGCACTCGACAGATTTAGGGAGGAAAATAGTGGCGACAGAGAGTTTCTTAAAGGAGATGAAATAGGGAGGAGAGTTTGCCGGGGAAGAAGACCGAGAGGGGGATTCGTCGGGGAAGATTACCGGGGGGTGGGGGTGCATTCTTATTTTTCTTTTAACATTTTTCTTTTTTCTTTTCAAAAGTTTTCTTAAAATTTATTTAAGTTAAATCCACGTGTCTTCGTCTTATTTGGCACTTTGGAATGTTACACGCATTTTTTGTGGTTGGCTGCCAATCAAGTTTGTGTCTAAATGACATATTTGAGATGTGGTTAGAGTGTTAAAATTGAACAGACTTAAAATGAAGTGTCTAAGTGAAATGTGTGGACAACTTTAAGGGTCTGCCGATGTATTTTACCTAAAAATAAAATCTCTCATGTGTAAAAAAAGAGGTAGGATCATAAAACTAAAAACAAGTTTGTAAAGAGCCATAAAACGATTATTTGTGCAACCTCCAAAAAAAACTCTAAAAGGCCATTATCATATCTCCTCGAAATACCACCTCCTCCTGTTACCCCTAGATTCTTTTTACTGCATCCATTTGTATTAAGCTCGAAAAGGTCATTATTATCAAGTTTGAGGTATCCATCAAATTATTTTAGCCATTTGACCGCGGTAACATCGACAGATGGTTTGAGCTTACCAAAAAGCATTTCTATCGCCATCTACCACTGTACAACCATTGCCTCACTATCCACCAATGCCACCATCAAACACCTTCACTACTAGTCTCTATTGCACAACCACAACCTTCAATCACCATTGCTCACTACCTTTATCGCCACCCTCTACCACCAACAGTCTCAATCACCAGCCGTCGCCGCCAACCTCCTTTAACAGTTAATTACCTAAATGACATTTTAACCCTTCCTCCTCACCCTATGTACAATTTTCTTATTTAAAAAAGAAAAACACAAGTACCCCCATTGTAACTTGTGAAAGAAATGTTTTAGTAAGTTCTATTCAACTTTAAATTAGCCAAATTCATAAGTTCAATTCAACTTTAAATCAGCCAAATTCATCAGTCATTTTCTGATTTCTGAGCATGTAACTCGTACGATTACCTGAAATCTAGACCTTCAGATCATGTGGAGCCACATGTTGAGACCAAAACCTAGGGCAATGAAGAAATACTCATAGACAGCAACAAATCCCAGAGATACTTCAAACTTCTGGGAATTTTCAAAAGTAGAAGTTATTGTCCTTTGCCAATATTATTTTACCAAGCAATATACAATTTAAATCAAAACCAATGAAAAGAAAAGAAGAAAACAAAGCTCTCACTACCTCTAAAACAAGAACCATTATATATGAGTTGCACCTGAAAATATAAATGGGATAAACCTCTATAATAAATAAGCTACGAGCCGCGAAGATGCCTCAATTGCAGCTTCATGCAAAATCTACAAATCAAGCTTTTCCCAGGTTCACTCTATGCTTTCATACAAAGTGATTCTCTTGTCTATTCATCAGTAACACATCCCTTGGAAGCAGATTGCACATTTCTGATATACTGGAGAGACAAAAATAATTATGTTAATATAATGCTATTTTCTTCTCCGGTATCAAATAATCACGTGCGTACCTTGTAGAGAACCCCTCGGTCGGCTTTATATGCAGGTGGAGTCCAATTCTTTCTACGCTGCTCAAACTCCTCGTCTGATAACTGAACGTCCATTTTTCTCTTCTGAATGTCAATTGTTATAACGTCTCCATCTTGAACAAGACCGATTGGACCTCCTTCCTGGTATGCACAATTTTTTGTGACAATAAACCAAGATTAAACCGGTGCTTCTATGTTAATGTTTACTACACTTATCACATGCTAATATTTCTCTGACATGTTTTCCTTAAAAGTTCCTCGTGCCGAGGGGTAAGGTCTACGTACTACCTACCCTCCCCAGACCCCACTTGTGGGACTATACTGGATTTGTTGTTGTTTATGTTTTCAATATTCAACAACTTGGTAAAACAGGCGTCTGCTTAAGTATCAATCACGCCTTCATGAGCACATTGGACGCTTGGAAACAAACGAGAAATAGTTTGGCTGCTAAAAACTAGTGATTGTAATGGAAATATTAGTGAAGAAACTTTGGCAACTAAAAACTAGTGATTGCATTTTCAAAACTAGGAACCGTAATAGTATTTGAGCATATTTGACAGTTTTTTTTTTAACAAGGATATTCGACAGTGCCATCAAACTTTCCCTGGCATTCTTTTTTATAGGTATAGTATAACTCTTATCTGCATTAGATGATGTGCTTATATTGTGGACATAAGGACATTGTGGTTAAGCTTTTAAATGCAGTTGGAAAGGAACAAAATATGCACGACCTTAAAGAAGCAACAAGTTGAAAAAACAAATGCTAATGTACCTGCGCTTCAGGACATATATGTCCAACAACATATCCGTGAGAACCTCCAGAGAATCTTCCATCGGTAAGTAATGCACAATCCTATGGTCCAAAATAAACATTCAGTAAGATGAAAAAACCAATAGCTAGGAGCTAAGGCCATGCAACAGATTTCAAAATCAAATCCTAATAGAAAGACAATAAGAATAACAAGCTATAATTCTAACAAAATACATGTCAATTATAAATTTTGCCTAGAACGAAAAATATAAGAGACAAGGAAGAAAGAAATCTCGCGCATTACGTACCTTCCCAAGACCCGCACCCATAATTGCACTTGTCGGTGTCAACATTTCGGGCATTCCTGGTCCTCCTTTAGGTCCCTCTCCTCTAATGACAACAACTTTTCCCTGAAAGATGGTATGCAGATAAGATGTCTAGACTACCAAAATATCAACCTTATTGGAACTGGCTCGAAAATAACCTCAAACTATTGCAGGCAGTTACTTTCCAGCAAACTGAAAAGGCAAAAACAAATCACTAATAACTGACAGTTTCAGCGTTCCAGAAGAGAATTTGGAGTAAAAGAACGCTTAAATGACGCTTTACTTAGGCAAATGCAACGGAAGTCTACGAGACCAAATGCGATAAGAAATCAGCAGAAGTAACACACAGTGGCATGATACTTGAACAATATATACACTTCACCTATCGGAAGTTCCAACAACACAGCAGTGATATAGGGCGGAGTGTAAGTTTATACAACAAGACACATGAACAAAACAGAGATTCCATCTTTACTTCTTTGCTGCCTCATCAAAAACCTACTTATGTTTCAGATGTTTCTGTTGCGAAAAGCCTTTTGGCATGCATAAACACTGTGCCTGGGAAGAGGGGAAAATTAAACCCATAAAGGACACAATGACACCATTGCCCTCATGGTAGTGATAGGTTAACCTGTGAGAGCAGTGTAAAAATGCTTACAATTTCCAAAGGTTTTTAAAACTATCAAAGCTAGGAAGTTTTCCAGTAAAGTTGTTACCGCTCAACCTACTGCATTGGTGCCAAAAATGGAGGAAAAGGAGAAATCAGACAAACAGGAAGAAGTGCAAGACATAGAGGAAATTACGTCATAAGTATATTCTGAGGTGCTCAAATTCTGTCAAATTTGTGAGTTTATTGATTTCCACTGGCAACTTACCTGTGAGATTATTAAAACTAAGAGTGCTTTGATAGTTTGAAAAACCTCAAAAGGAGAAAAGCTTTCAAGTGTTGATATTTTCACATTCTTTTAATTATCAAACTCCCTAGAAAAGGGAAAAATTCCAAATTGATTCGTCCAAGATAGTATTTATTTAAAATTACATGCTTGTAACCCTTTTGTCTATTGGACTTTAAGAAATTTCAATATTTACTACTACTCAATGCATTGGTTTTGTCTGAGCTACGAATGCTCTTGTGCTCCTTAGAAATTGATGCTTTTGCACTTATGTAGTCTCCTCACTCCATTGCCCAGTTTATCAGGAGATAAGTAAATGAAAATAAATGACAGGGAAAGGGACTAGCTGGCTTACCTTAAAGCTCAAAGGGTCTTCTGAGATAGCCGCAATCATAGCTTCCTCTCCTTCAAACACTAGAGCGGGGCCTGATGCACAAGTTCCCGTGATTGTTATATTTTCAAGAGGCAAACAAACAGCGTCCGAGACACAAAAATATTAAATTTTAAATAAATATAACATACCAGAAAAGTACATCCCTTCTTTCCCAGTGATCTTTGCCACGCTGCCGTCTGGTGCAAGGTTTCCATATAATATCTGAATGTGGCCTGTTTCTTTGATGGGGTTGGACAATGGTCTTATAATTTGCTATAAAATAAAAAAGATAGACAATACTGAGTACTTATCCTAATTTCCATCAGGAGCAACAAACCTATGGCAAAAACATTACTGCAACATCTCACAAGCAGCCGTTGGAAAAAAGACCTACCTGACCTTCAGCTAAAGAAGGAAATAGCTTTGCATTTTCAGCCAGAGTCTTTCCCGTGACTACAAATCAATGAGCAAGTCAAATGAGTGCCACCAATTAATAGATTGACCAGTACAACAAAATAACAACTGATAATCATCAAAGCAACTTACCAGTCATACAGTCCCCGTCCAAATACCCAAGCTCCAATAGGTGGCGAATGACTGCAGGTGTACCTCCAATCTACATAATTAAGCTCAGCAATTCATCAGAACAAAATCGACAGCAGTGACTGCCATATAACCAAAACTAAAAATATATCGGCACACTATAGTATTCTACAAACCTTGTGCACATCCTCCATAACATATTTTCCACTAGGCTTCAGATCGGCAAGGAAAGGAACCGCATCGCTAACCTTCTGGAAGTCATCTAGAGTTAATTCCAAACCAACAGATCTGTGGAGATACACAAATCATTACTCACATACTCATAGCAAAAGAAAAGTAACTCTGCGGAGAAGTTGCTTACCTTGCAATAGCAATTAAATGCAATACAGCATTCGTAGATCCACCAAGTGCCATGACCATCACCATTGCATTTCGGAGTGACTTTTTTGTGATGATATCTCGAGGTTTCAAGTCCATCTTCAACAATTCAAGAAGATATTTTCCTGCTAGGCGGCACTCATCCAACTTCAGTGGGTCTTCAGCTGGTGTGGAAGAGCTTTGGTATTGAAAGGAGATGACGAAAGGACTCATTAGCAATGACTATTGTTAAAACAAAGTTTAAGTAACGCTATCACATTTTTATACCTATAAGGCAGTGACATGCCCAACGTCTCAATAGCAGATGCCATGGTGTTTGCTGTATACATTCCACCACAAGCGCCTGCACCAGGACATGAATTACGAACTACATTCATCCTTTCTTCATCACTAACAGAACCACTAACATACTCTCCATACACCTGTAAGTAAAATCAAAGTAAAAAAATGTTATGGCCAAAGTTCTTACAGAATTGAAGAGTCGGTGATTCAAAAATGTTAGGAAAAAAGCTGTCTCTTAAGTTTAGCTTTCTCATATGCAAAAAAATTCAAGTCACACAGCATGTTTCTATCATATAAAACAAAATAACTACAACTCCGGCACATCAGCACGAACAACATTTAAATGCATTTACAAACAAGAGTATCCACTAAAAGAATTAAGGGTGTGACAACTCATAAATGGGAATGGCTTTTTGCCAAGAAAAAGATTCGCTAGTTGCCACGGAATGCCACATGGACATAAAATGTGCTTTGACAATGTATTCATTAATAATACACACACACACACATCCCAATAACATCAGCATCCTTATCATTGAAATCTACAGATAAAGACCATCCTCCAACAGAAGACAAATAGGATATGTTTAGAGGGATGACACAGGCTAGGAAATGTTTAATTCTTTGCGTCTAACTACTTTATATTGGGTTAGAGTAGAAAAGTTAAATGGCTAAGAACTTTCATAACCTTCCTAATTTCATTAGAATAGTAATCTAGTAAAGCTGTTGCCATAACTCCTTACTGTGTTTCCAAGTAAATGCTTTACTTATTAAACAGCAATAATCATCCAAAGAAGAATTGCTAAAGGGAGCAATAAGAAGACACCAGAACAGCAAACTGGCAACTCAGCAGACATACCTGGAAAGCGGATACAATGTCGAATGTGTGCCCTTGAAAATGACCAGGCTGTAAATCAGAAAAAAGGTAAAGGATCAACAATAACTCAGACGAAAACAGAACAAAAGATCAACACGTGATGCAGTAAATGCTCTTGAAATATCATTACCTGTCATTGTGTTAGTAAGAGTTTAAAATTGTTAACCTTCTATGTCATTTTCTATTTAGCATTATTTCTTGAGAGTTGGTCACCCTTATGATTAAGCAATGAAGTAATTGACGTGTTGACATTTTATAGTCGTCATACAGCAGATAGTTAGAAGCTCAAAAGCAGCTTATGTCATTTCTAATCTTTCCCACGCTTTTTCTCTCCTTCTAGCAGTTAATCCTAAGAAAATGATCTCTCCTATTTCATTCACTTATTCCAATTCCCATCCTCTAAATATTCCCTCCATCTTCTTTCCTAGCAAGACAGCTTAGACTATACAGATTCGTGGCTAGTCCAGCTTGACATGTTCCGCAATGCGCTATCTGGATTGCTGTCTCCTATGCCATCTATAACAAGTTCTCTTCCATTTTCATTTGCATTTTTTATGCAGCAAAAAATTTCTCTTTGATGCAAGGGAAAATTAAGGAACAATCAAGAAATACATGTATTTCTTTTCATGTTTTATTTGTTAAAGTATATTGAATACTTAGTGACTATGTACACATCTTATTAGAAAATCTCTTAATAATTTGTAAAAAAGCTTTAGGGATAACTTTCTTAGAAGGAAATGCTTTTGGGGTTTAAAAAAAATAAAATTTTAGTGATATACGAGAAATTTACAAGATTGATAAGGAGCTCTGTCATGATTGAGTCGAAAAAGAACATGGTCTTGTGGCTGTACACCAGACAGCAGACCAGAATCCTCTTGAAGAAATTTTTTTCACTAAGTGTACAACTTCACTCAAGCCATAGTGGAAACAGCATATCATCTCCTTTTTTTTTTTTTGATGAAAAGATATTATAAAAAGCATCAAGAAGATGCAAAAGAGCACTGTCCAGGTGCTAATACAAAAGATGTCCAGGTGCATATCATCTCCTAAAATAAACATAAAGGATTTCCATTGAATTTGATCAATCTTAATACCAAACCACAAAGTTTAGCAGGAAAGACAGAAAAACCCCTCAAATAAACCAAACAAGTTCTGCTGCATACACTGTGCAAAAGACAATGTAAAAGGTGCCAAAGAGCCACTACACCATGGCTAACACAGATACACCAAAATGTAGATATCAAATACTATACCGCTTTCCTTTCCCCTTTTTTTTTCCTACTCCTACCTGAAAAAAAACTCCAAAAATATGTCAAGCTAACTCTCTATTCCACCTCCTTGATGGGCTCAATGTCTTACTTTTCCCTATTCTTTATTAATTGTGGGAATTCTGAGTAAATGATACATATTATCCTAGTTATCTCCCTTTTTATTTATTCACCATAGTTATTCAACTTAACAAATTCTCAAATAAATATTGGAAGCCAGAGAATGGTTTCAAGCAGCAATAATTCAGAGAGAACATCTACTCTACATAAAAAGAGGCTTCCGATGCACGAGAAAGAATTAAAACATGACTGTTCTCATCTGACCTTAATGGTTCCACCGTATATCATGATACTTGGCCTGTTTAGTCTTCCCATAGCCATAATTGTGCCTGGCATCTGCCATACAACAACAATAAATTATCATTTCGAAGAGATACAGCATGCAATGCAGCTGCAGTAGACAAGAGTAGGAAGTGATTACGGGGTTAGCTCAATGGTTTGGGGCCTCTTACTGACAACAGTCTCAAACGTTTTCACTCCACCAAAAATAGAACTACAATACCATAGAATGTGCATACAGATAGGCAAAAATTTAGTGAAAAAGAACACTGAAAATGTAGGAAATAAGGAAGTTGCCAGAAATTGCAAACATGCCGGAATTATATCATAAATTGCTATGTGAAATCTTGAAACAGATTACAATTTCACTTGAATGAGTTATAGCCATAGCAGTTCAAAGAAACAACTTTTTGGAAAAACCATGTAACATGTCAAATAAAAATATTTGGTATTCTGAAATAATTGCACAACCGAATAATTCTTCACAGAAGAAAGTCACCTAAATTGCTGGAATTCATATTTTTGCTTGGTCAAACTGAAAAAAATATCCACAAACTTTTATGTAAAATCTTAAAAGCATCATACTTCTATACACTTCTAACCGAAAGTATCATGTTTTCAAGAAACATATACATCCAATACTCCAGGAAATCAACCAGGAATCTTATCCACATAGTACTAACTTAGACAAAAGATTGTAAGTCTGTACAAGCACAGTCAGTATATTCTTTGAAAGTAAAACAGCAAATGCATTAAATATACCTATAAAGTTGCAAAGCTGAAATCTTTTCTCCATCATAATAGCAAATTTTGCATCTTTTATCCAAAACAAGAATAGCAAAGTTTGCATCTTTTATCCAAAACAAGAATAGCAAAGTTTGCATCGTTTATACAAAAGAATAATAGCAAAGTTTGCATCTTTTATCCAAGAAATAATTCCCAATGCCCAAATACTAACTCAGAATTTCCCAAATATCAAGAACATCAATAAAGAAGTATCTTTTTTTGGATTCTTGTAGAAAAAAGGTAGAAAAGACTCACATTTTTATCACAAGTATTTCCTTCATACCAAACTGAAGATATTCATATCCTCATTAGATAATCCTACACTATAAAGAATCGCTTGTGATCCGCCTTGGGATTTTGGTTCAGTTATAACGTATGCCTCTTGGTTATTAAAATGATTACCAAAATTTGCATCTTTATTCAAACAACAATAACGACAACTATGTCTCAGTCCCAAACAAGTTGGGGTCGGTCATATGCTTCAAGAAATACACCTATAAAATAACAAAGCTAGCAGCATCTTTACTACACAACAATAGCAAAGTTTGCATCTTTTATCAAGAAATAACAAATAGAACAAAAGGGTGTCAACGTTTTTTTAAATCCTTATAGAAAAAAATAGAAAGAGACTTACATTTTTGTCACAGCCAGGAATAGCAATATTGCCATCATACCACTGAGCAGACATAACAGTCTCAATACTATCAGCAATCAAATCTCTTGACTGCAAACTAAAGCACATGCCACGTGTCCCCATACTAATAGCATCACTAACACCAATAGTATTAAACCTGAACCCAACCATATTAGCTTCTTGAACCCCTTCTTTTACAGCTTCAGCTAATTTCAACAAATGCATATTACATGTATTTCCTTCGTACCAAACTGATGATATTCCTATTTGGGGTTTACTCATATCTTCATCGGATAATCCTACACCGTATAGAATTGCTTGGGACCCACCTTGAGATTTTGGTTCAGTTATACGGCTGCTGTATTTGTTGAGTTTTTGAGTGGTGGTTTGTGGTGGGGGTTGGGGTGTTGAGGTGGCGGTGGTGGTGGCTTTGATGGTGAAGGTGAGTGGTTTTCTGAAGTGGGGCCTACATTTAGGGAAAAGGGTGGTGGTAGGGGTGGTGGGGGTAGGGTGGTAGGTGGGTGGGGAAAGTAATTGAGCTTGCATTGTGGCGGCGGAGTGAGGAGGAGGAGAGTGAAGGGGTTTTACTGTGTCAAGGTTTAAAGGTGGAAATTTGAGAGAAGTAGGACAAAACAATAGAGAGTGGAGAGTATACGACAAATAGAGAGATATATCTAAGGGATTGTGTCTTAATCCTGGACTCTGACTGTAAACAGAGTGAAGGTGGAGAAGGGAACTAAAATTTATAAGAAATACCGAAATTGGTGGTATAGTCACTTATTTAGTAGGCGTTTGGCCATAAGAATTGTAAAATTTCAAAAATGGTGAATATTTTTAAGTGAAAATGGTATTTGAAATTTAGAGTTGTGTTTGGATATAAATTTTATTTTGGGTTGTTTTTGAAGTTTTGTGAGTGATTTGAGTGAAAATTTTGAAAAATAGCTTTTTAGAGTTTTCAAATTTTCGAAAATTTCCAAAATGCATCTTCAAGTGAAAATTTAAAAATTTATGAACAAATGCTTATTTCGAAAAAAAATGAATAAAAAATTTATATGTCCAAACGGGCTCTTAGGTCATCTCCAACCTTACCCCATTTCTCCATAATGGGGGAAATATTTGGGTTAAAAAAGCTCCAACTCACTCCTATTTTTGCCCCATAATACTATTCACCTATATTTTATTATTATTTTATTATTTAACTCTTTTAATTTATCTCTTTAAATATACTTAATTATGTTTAATTTACATCTTAACTTTGGCGTATAAGTTTGATAAATTAATTTTCATGCATTTATTATTTTTATGTAAAATTGTAAGTTAATTTTATTATAAGTTATAATTGTACAAAAAATATATAATCATCTCAAAAAATGAATGGTGCAAATATGAAATATTAGATGTTGCTAAAATTGAAAATATATTAAAAATGGAAATACATGAAAATTGAAAATACATTAAATTAAAATACATTAAATTAAAATACATAATTTAAACTACGATAAATAACATAATAACTTAGTAGGGAGGTACGTCGTCTCCAGGTACACCAAAATCATTGTAATATTGAGTGAATGGCGTCAAGGATTGTTGTAATTGTGAGTGTTGATATTGTTGACTTCTTTTATAAATTATTCGTTGTTGTTCTTGTCACATACATTCACGACAAGCCGGATCGACAATAGAATCCACATCCATCGTTAAAACTTTATTTTCTTCTTTCATTTCTTTTAATCTTAGTTTTTCTTTTTCAGCAGCCATAACTTCTTTTTTTGCCTTAGTTGCATTATTTATCGCCTCAACCATCCGATTATTTTCTGATTGGACTGCCTTCATATAATCTTCTTCAATTTTCTCTTCATTTTTGCTTTCTTCACCCCACTAGGTGCCTCCCGCTCATTATGTTATTCAAGGACAAGAATATAATATAGGTTATTATTTAGCTGACAGTATATAGCCAAAATGGTCAACCCTTGTGCAGACTATTTGTGAGCCACATTCGGCAAAGAAGAAATATTTTGCGATGAAACAAGAATCATGTCGAAAAGATGTTGAACGTGCATCCGATGTTTTGCAACAATGATTTGCAATTGTTGCAGGACCCTCACGTTTTTGGCAAAAATAAGTGCTACATGACATAATGACTACATATATTATACTGCACAACATGATAATCGAGAATGAGCGTGATCTTAACGCACCAATTCAAGATGATTTGGAAGGTCCACCTCCAACAATAGAAATGGCAGTAGATGAAAATCAATGATTTCAAGAATTTTTAGCTCGACATAGAAGAATTAAGGACAAAGAAGCTCGTTTTGCACTTCGTAATGCATTAATAGATCATTTATGGGAGAATACTAGAGGTTGAAGTTTAATATTTATGTAGTATTTCGATTGAATTTTATCGTTATGTAATATGTATTTGATTAATCTTGTATCGCAATGATTTCACTTATATTTGAATTATTAGTTAATCTATAACAATTGCGTACAAATTATATTATTTAAAATTTTATGAAATTATTTTAATGAAAATTACAAATTAATGAAAATAAAAGATGGAATTTGTTTAATAGAATTTAAAAAATAAAAATTGAAATGAAAGATAATAATATAGTATAGAAGAGAGAGAAGAATATTATTTTTTTTGAGAAAAAAATGGGGAATGGTCGGAGTAAGTTGTCCCCAAAATGGAAAAATCCCCGTTATGGAGACAAAAATTGGGGTCAAGATTGGAGATGACCTGAATGTTATATTCGCATCTTTACTATAACGTAATTTTAACATAGAGTTATTTTATATTATAACATTTTAAAAAAAGTTTACACTCTAGTCTTTTTCCATAAAGTTATTAACATAAATAACATTACTTTTGAAATTCTTTAAAAATAGCAAGTTAAATAACATTTTTAACATGCACTAATTTAAAAATTGAAATTCTAAAACACTTAGGGGTCATTTGGTAGGTTTTATTAGAAGAAAAAAAAGAAGCAATGCAAGCATTAACTTTGTGCATTATTAATCCCTTGTTTTGGTATATTTTTCCAACATATATATAACTAATACAAATATTTGTTATCCTATGTATAACTAATACATAGCAAACTATGGTATTAGCAATGCAAGAGTTTTTAATACTTGCATAAGCATGGATAAAGACACTCATCAAATAAAGCATGCAAATTTATTTGTAAATAACTAATTTTTTAAGAAATTATGCAATATTTTAATACGTCAGATCAAAAATTAAATAAGAAATAATCTCAGCATTATTAATAATAGTATAACTAATTCCAACATTATTAATACCAATATTACTAATACATTCTATTCAACATTATACTTATACCTCCTACCAAACACGACCCTTAGACACACCTCACTAATATCAAGGGCCAAAGCATATTCCTTCCCCTCCATGTGTTCGACAAAATTCTTCAAAAAGTTGTATATCTCATTATTTGCTCTTATTACCCTTTAGATTACATAATTACAATAAGCAATGTAAACCACTAGGTAAGGTTATTCCATAAAGAACTTGGTAAGAAAATAAATGCATCAAACAATACATTAATCTCAAAATTTATACCGAGATAATATACCTAATCCCTTAAAACAAACGGCAATATTTTTTAAATGAGGAGAAATACTTTCTTTGAATTGATTCTGAAATTAAAAAAGTCATTGTGATAATTCTTGTAAAGCTTTAATTTGTCTTGGCAGAGAAATAACTTGAAGATGACTATTGTTGAACTTTAATTTAGACAGTTGAATACACATACTATTGAGGATTTTGTATTTTTTTTTTAAAAAAAAAATTAAGTTATCCATATTGGTGAGGCAGTTTATGATATATTTTGTTTTTATCTAAAATTCAAGTATTAAATTAATCTTTATATAATATAGTTTGGTAAGTAGCTCTTGTTGGAAGTCTTTATTAGGTCAGCAATTCTAAGCTGCCAATGCTATTTTTCTTGAATTATTAATATAAGTTATTATAAGACGAAAAAGAAAACAAGTTTTTGTTCAATAAACACTGCGCATAAATGAAAGTTTGGTACTCCTAATTATTAAAGTGCCTAATACTTTATTACTGTTTCCCATAGATGTGTCTACGAGCTATGTATTTAATTAAGTATTAGTGCATAATCTATATCTATTTATATTTATATCTATATCTATACATATAATAATGTTAGGAATAAACAAGTGACGTTGCAGGCTTCACATGCCTGGGAATGCATTTATCTTTTATCTCTTTGTTTTGGATTTTCTTTTATCATTTTAATACAATAACTAATTATTACATTAAAAAGTTAGCCTTGTAAATTCTAATTATATCTCCATAATAAATGAGAAAAGAGGGAGAAAGGTGTCGTTTCAAACTTTTGCCAAACTCATAAAACTCTTGGCCTCTATAAGGATTCTACTCCATTTTCGTCATCAAAATTAATGTTGGTAAGAACTCGCTTTTGTTTCCTGTTTACTTTGAACATATTATAATGGTGACTCGCGATTATTTTCAATATAATATTCTTCATTCGCATGTTTCTGAGTCGATAACTACGTTGTGCAAATTCTAAAGGTCCACAAATTTTTATAGCCCTGGATTTCGATGCCTCCAAGTTAAGAAATTTCGTGCCCAAGTGAGTTTGCAAGGAACAGAGGAAGGTATCTCATGATTTTTCGTGTCGAGCATCTTACTTTTTACTGCTAAGAGATTGTTGATGTAGAATTTCATGAAATACAATATTGTATTTGCAATCCGTCAAAACCTAGCCATTGATGAAGTATTGAATCGTGAGGAAGAAGAAAAGAGGTTTTGGGTAATTTTCCAATCGCTTTTAACTATTCACAGTAGAGTTAGTTATATACAATTAATACAACTAATTATCAAAATTATATAATTAAAAAGGACTCCCAACTTCTATTATCTACACTTAGGTCCCAAGATAACTAACTACTACTAACTTCTACTTCCAATACTCCCTCCCAAGCTGGAGGGTGGAGAATATTCAACACGCCCAGCTTGTTGAGTAGAAATCTGTGTTGTATAGATGACAATCCTTTGGTGAAGAGATCTGCTAGTTGATCCTTAGTAGATACATAGTGAGTAACTAACATACCATCTTTGATACGTTCTCGAACAAAATGACAATCAATCTTGATGTGTTTAGTACGCTAATGAAATATGGGATTTGCAGCTATCTGCATTGCTGCCTTGATGTCACAAAACAATGTAACTGGTTTGTGAATACATACTCCCAATTCTGAAAACATCCCTAACAACCATACTATTTCTGAAACTGCTGAAGCCATACTACGATATTCTGCCTCTGCACTGCTGCGTGAAACAGTATGTTGTTTCTTTGATTTCCATGAAATCAATGAATCACCAAGTTTAACTGCATATCCACTAACAGACCTTCTTGTCATTGGGCAGGCAGCCCAAACTGAATCACAAAAAACAACCAAGTTATCTGCATTACCTCTTTGTAGTAAGACTCCCATTCCTGTTGTACCTTCCAGGTATCTCACTATTCTAGAGGCAGCCTCCATATGCGACTTCTTGGGATGTTGCATGAATTGACTTAAAGCCTGCACTGCATAGCTGATATCAGGTCGAGTTACTGTCAAGTACAGTAATTTCCCTATCAGTTT